>OZ010690.1:4749405-4941613 GCA_963932265.1 Thymelicus lineola | reverse complement strand
CTTTCTTGCTCTGGAAGTTAGATTTTTTTCTTATTTTTCTTTATGTGTAAGTTTTCCTCTTTTAGTAAAGATAAATAGAAAATTGTAGACTATTATCCTAGGTACAGTAGTAGGCCAATCTATCTAGGTACATGATACATGTATTATTTATGTGGAATCTTGGTTGAAATCAAAGTTGATTGAAGTAGACATATTGTATATTTATCGCCAAACTATCTACCTGACTTAAATAGGTAATAATAATAATATTATAATAATAATATCGCTTTATTTCCTCTTACAAAAAAAATACAAAGCATACATCGTATAAAATTATATATTTAATATAAAAATTTGTAAGAGGCTGGAGTCCGTACTAGGATAGCCTGTAGTACAGATCTACAGGCCCTCACCCCAGAGTAATGGAACTATAAAATAATTTAACATAAAAGAAAAACATAACTAAGAGGCAACTTTTATGTTTAATTTAAATTAGATTAAGTTAAAATTACTGCAGTGTTTTGTGTGTGTGTCTGTGTGTATATGTGTGTGTGTGTACGTGTGCGTGTGTGTGTATGTGTGTGTGTGTGTGTTATGTGTGAGTGTCTGTATGTAACGCACGCATATGTAAATGTAAGTGTCCGAGTTCATTTTGTTTACGATATAACTGCCAATAGTTTTTCTGTAGTTTCATAGTTCAGAAATTGAAGGCATTTTTGGTCATTTTTTAAATAATCTAATCTTGGCGATAACCTAGTAATATGGATTCGCCGGTTCTAACACAAGAGTTCGAACCGGCAAATTGGGCAAATTGACGACATTAAATTTCTAAAAATATAATCGAGTTTGGTGTCAAATTGTATGTTTTCGGCCATGCCCGATTGAATGCACTGATCCATTTTTTGCTAACTAGTGTAGAAACGAAGATAGCTTCAGAATGCTGATGCTTCGTTTATACAATGGTATAGCCCTACTTCGTTATATAATGCCTTCATTAGGTTGTTAACTTGTGCATTCAATAATTACAATGGGCTTATCGCTTCCTGATATCCGCTTCGTACTTTACTATGACGTAGTGATTAATACTAACGAGGGGCACTGTTATTATTATAAAACCAAGGGATTTATTGCTCGTCGTATTTATTATTCGATGTTAAAAATTTAATCAAATAAATTACTTAATATTACATCATTACAAATAGTTTTGTCATCAAAAATGTTCAGGAAATCATTCGAATCAATCGATTTACCATGATACTTATAATATATGAACGTGATGCAATATTCTCCACAAACAGTACTATAATCATGTTCGATTCCATTAGTGTTATAATTCAACATCCTATAATCGTTTTCTAAGTAAGTCCTATGATATCCTTGTGGTGGTCGACCATATGAGTCGAAGTACTGACCAAAGCCAATCCCATCTATATGCATGACTATCCAGTGTGATCCGGGTTTGCTGTTTGTATCTTAATTGCTTATGAAGTACATAAGCGTATGAACGTATATTGGTAAGTGGTTAGCTGCATAGACATTACATGCAATGCTTTCATCAATTTTACTTAAGTATTGTTTTGTTTGTATGGTATCCATGTTTTAAGCTGTTAACACATCTCTTCAATACCCCAGACTTGTTAACAATGTGGAATTGATTATGGGTATTATATTTTGAAATACCTGAGGGTTGGATAAGATGTAAGGAAAGAAAACAAAGAAATATTTTGGGTAGTTTTATTTATTGAATAACAAAAAATACATCTTAGCTACTATAGTCTACTGATATAATATAATATAAGCATCGTAATATTATTACGATGCTTATCTATTTCTATCACATTATCAAATTCCGCATAAACAATACAGTTAATAGTTTGCATGACAACTGACTCAAAACGTACTTCTAGGTACATGGTAGTGTAAGACTATATTAATAATAATAATATCGTTTTATTTCCTCTTACAAAATATTGTTTACAAATGCATACGTCTTATAAAATTATATGTTTAGTATAAAATATTGTAAGAATAGGTCTAGGACCATGTTTTATAAGATAAAATTCGTCGATAAGTCAGGAGTTAAATCAAATGCGAGCAAACAATAACCACCAGCATATTCGTCTCTAGATATCCTATTACCTTCATTAAGAAAATGTATACCTGTTCCTGAGAACAATGTATGATATGCACTAGCAAACACATTAGTTTCAAACAATGGCTGTAATAATTTCGAGGGGATTTGATTTCCATCGATAAATAAACAAAATGTATTGATACCATAATTTTCAAAATTGAATGGGTTCTTATGTAGAGTACCATTGAATGCAACATTATTAACGAATCCAACTATAGGTATTATTAAAGAAAATGCATTCAAAAATTATTACTATGACCATTCAAACAAAGAAAAAGACACTAGAGATTTCATCATATCATCCTCACCAAATCTGGAAAGAACTAAAAGCATTAATCATTTAGATAGTTTTTTTTCAGACGTCTAAAATAAAGAGAAGAAAACAATTATCTTCAACAGTGTCGCGAAATTGCAACAATTACGGTAACACAATATGCATATCAACAAATGCCGACGATGGAATTCAAAAGACTCATCTTATATTTACGATATGAAAACGATATCAAAAACATCATCACAAGACCAATGGAAGCATGCAGCATGCCGAGTCAAATATTACTCGAACGATAATCATAAAAATTTCGCTAACATAGAAAATCATATGCAATATTACTAAAGAAACTACAGAAACTGAAAATTCGAGGAAGTTTCATTTTGATAATAAATATTGATGTCTCGAAATTTTTTTCAAAAACATATTTTTTAACAATAAAAATTAAGGAACATTGTTTATAATTATTATTACCATCACTCAAATGAATACGATGACATTAATAATATCATCCGCTTCAAATCTAAAAAGATCTAAAACTGTTGATTATTTACAATTTTTCAAATATTTAAAATAAAGAAAAGAAACCAGTTATCTTCAACAGTGTTTAAAATTGTAAAATATCTGGCAATATATGCATATCATCAAATGCAGAGGATGGAAACGTAAAGACTCATAAAAATAGACATTTATAATATGAAAGCTATATCAAAAATATTGTCACAACATCAACGGAAAACATGCAGTTAGCAGCAGTATTGCTCAGAAAAAAAAACACAAATTTTCAATAATTATTGTTGCAGCCAACAAGTTGGTGGATCTCGAAAGAGAGTTGCTGAGTTTAAACATAACTCAAACAGTGCAAAGAGAGCAAAAACGAGCCCAACTTCTTCATCTTCTAAACCCAACAATGTGTTAGATAAAGTTAATTGTGAAACTTGTAACATTTTGGTAAGTAAGGAGTTCTTCAAAAATCAAATTCAGAGTAATCGTCATAAAAATAATGTTTCCAAGACACATGAATCTATGCAAAACGTATGCGTTATCGAGTCTGATTTTGGATAAATAATTATAACATATGAAATTAAAAATAAAAGTATCAAAACTATTTTTGAAACTCCCGAATTATTTTTACAGTCAATTCAAACTGATTTACTTCAATTAATTAAAGATTCAATACGAAAATATATAGTTTTTAAAGTTAATTTTTTGCTGCATGCTGATTTCACTCAACAAACAAAAAGTATCTCAAACTCTTTTAATTTTCAAACTTGCAACTATATTATATTTGAAGGTGATGACCTAAATATATTTTGATCTTTACTTTTGCTAATAAAATTAAAACATTTGAAAAAAAAACAAGTTAGTGGTTGGGCTCTAACTTTTAAAAGTCGTTAGACATGAATATTAACAAATTTAATCCTTTACGCGGCTCTTCATATAATAGAATTACCTAGGGACATTATTACAAAAAGGGCTATAATAAATGTTAGGAATGCCAAAGTTTTATGTTTAAAATAGGCTTTACTTCATGCTTTATATCCAGTAAATAAAAATCCAGATCGTGTTTTATTTTACAGCATGCATTCCAATAAATTGAAATTTGACGACATTTCTTTTCCACTCAAGTTAACCAATAAATCAAAAGTTGAAAAGTTAAATAATATTGGTATCAACGTTTTCGATTTAGAATTTAATGAAATTAATAAAAGTCATAATTCAAAATTCAGAATTCATTTATATTTAATTTTGTGATAGGTGCTTTTAATATATTTTCCTAGTCAAATAAAGTTAACAAAACATCAACAGAATGACTGCTTTCATATTAAAATTTCTAATTCTCAAAAGTCGCGCACAAAATATATAAGTAGTTATCATTAAGTTTATTATTCCAAGTTTATTAGTCTTAGTCGATTGGCGAACAATTAAATCGATGAAGAATTTATTTCATTAAAACATAACTTTCCCAATAAAGACGACTTCAATCTTATGAGGAAAAAAGGAATTTATCCTTATGAATTTATGACATCTTATGACTGTTTAAACCTAACATCTCTCCCTGATATAGATTCATTTTATAGTTCACTGTCATATTTCAGATACTGATTACAATCATGCTAAAAATGTTTGGCAAAACTCCAGGATTAAGTTGGTATGCAATGCTTAAAATGACTAAAGTTGAACTAGAATTGCTTACAGATATAGAAAAAATAGCATTTATTACAAAGGGTATAAGGGGAGGAATATCTCAATGTAGCAAATTGTATGCAAAACCCATAATTATGCAAGATTATGATAAAAAAAAGCTACTTCATATCTCATGTACTTTGATGTGAACAATATTTACTGGTGGGCAATGTCACAATATTTATATTCAGGGGGGTGTTAGTGGGTTAGTATAGAAACAGATTACAATACATCAAATAATACGGAACATGGGTTTATTCTAGAAGTAGATTTAGAGTATCCCACAGAAATTCACGAATTATATTCTGACTTGCCCTTATATCCTAAAAAAATCTGTAGGAAATTCTGAAGATATTAAACTCGTCCCACATTTATATAATAAAACTAAGTATTTCATTTATACTAAGTATATATTACAAACGTAATTAACGTAATACATTGTAAAAGTATTATTACAATGTATTAAACTAGGTATGAATGAAGTTAAAAAAGATTCATAGAATATTGAAATTCAAACAGAGTTTATGGTTAAAGCAATACATAGATTTGAATATAAATATACGAATGTAAGCTAAAACAGATTTTGAGATTTTTTTTTTATAAATTAATGAACAATTCTGTATTTGGAAAAACAATGGAGAATGTAGAAAAACTTGTAAATGTAAAATTGTTGACCTACTGGGAAAATCGAGGTAAAAGTCTTGGTGCTCAGGATTTTATAGCAAAACCAGAGTTTTATAGTTTATCAGTATTTTCAGAAAACTTAGTAGCAATTCAACTAAATAGAACAAAAGCCCCTCATAACAAGCCTTCATAGCATAATATACTTAGGTTTTTGTACGTATATATTAGATATTTCTAAAACCCTTATGTATGATTTTCATTATAACTACATGCTAAGTAAGTTCCCGAACAAAATTAAATTTCTTTATACTGATACTGATAGTTTAGTTTATGAAATTATTACTAACAACTTTTATGAATACACTAAACCCGATTTAGCGGGACGATTTGATACATCCGATTACCCAATAAACAATGTATATGAAAATCAATATAATATAACTAAAAAACATAGGAGTCTTCAAAGATGAAAATGCTGGTAAAATATTAAGAGATTTTGTAGGATTGCGATCTTAAATGTACTTTGACATTGAAAATATTTTTTTAGCAAAAACTAAAGGTGTAAATAAAAGTGTCACGAAAAGTTTTAAGATGCAAGATAAAGATAAAGAGATGCAAGCTTGTCTGTTTAATCAAAATGTTGAAAACCTTAGTAAGTTATCTATCAAATTATTCTATCAAACATAATATTTTTACACAGCAAAGTAGTAAAAAGTGTCTCTCCCACAACGAAACCAAACTATACATACCACCTAAATCCTAATAATGTTGATACATTCGCCTGGGATCACTTCAAAATATGTAACGACTTATCCGACTGAGAAAAATAGTCTGTCTGTCCCTATTAAGGAATAAATTGTAAGATTTTGTAATGTAAGATATTGTACTTTTTTACATTTTAAGCAAATATTGTAAATATTATGTCAATTTTTTTTTTTTTTTTTTTTTTTTTTATTTGTTATTAGAATTGTAAGTACTCGTATATTATGTCAATGGTGTGCAAAAATGTTATAAATTATGGTTAAGATTTTTTTTACTTTCTTTTCATATTATTTTGTAAATATTTAAATTCGAAATAAGAAGAAAGTCCGAAATTCCGAATGTCCGAAAGAAGAAGTTGGGGAAGAAAGGTCCTCGAATGGCGCCCGCGTCTCGGAAAGCGAAGTACAGGACGCCCCCCGACAAGATGGACCGACGACCTGAAGAAGACAGCGGGCATCCGCTGGATTCAGAAGGCTCAGGACCGGTCAGAGTGGCGCAAGTTAGGGGAGGCCTATGTCCAGCAGTGGACCTCCAAGGGCTGATGGATGGATGGAAATTCGAAATATATTTTTATCATTCCAACAAAAAATTTTAGTCTTTTCCTAAACCTTATACCAAACACACGTCAAGTTACAATGATCCATTTAACACATCCATTTACTGCAATAGTCGTCAGTCCGAGTGAATGCGAGAAATCTATTTTTGTTACAAATTTCATTAAGTATATAAAATAAATATTATGTGATACACATTTTAACAATAACTTGGTGCTATGATGAAATGCAACCTTAGTATAATTTAAAGTGTTAACTATCAAGGAATACCGGATCTTAGTATGTTTGGCGGAAAATATCCTCATCTAATAATTTTATTTATGATTTAATGAGAGAATCAGATGGACGCATTATTGATATCTTTACAAAAGGTAGTCATCATAGTTTAAGTGCATTTTATATAACACAAAATTTATTTCATCAAGGAAATCCCAAGGAGTTATATCTTTAAATTCATCTTATATTTCAAAAGTCCACGAGGTACGACACAAGTAATACATTTTGCACGACAAGTGTCACGAGAAAATCCAAAGTTCATAGAAGATTCTTACAAAGATGCAACAAATGAACCACATGAATATTCATTCAATAATTACAATGGGCTTATCGCTTCCTCGTATCCGCTCCATACTCGATTTAACTATAACGCAGTGATTAATACTAACGAGGGGCACTTACCTAAAATATTTCTTACCTTACATCTTATCCAACCCTCATGTATTTAAAAATATAGTACCCATAATCAATTCCACATTGTTTACAAGTCTGGGGTACTGAAGAGAAAACATGGATACTACGAGTATATGTTGGGTTTAGAAGACGAAGAATTTGGCCTCGTTTTTGCTCTCTTCGCACTTTTGGAGTTGTGTTTAAACTCAGCAATTCTCTTTCAAGATCCACGAACTTGATGGCTGCAATATTAAAGAGTAATTATTAGTTACTGAAAACATGTTTTTTTTTCTGAACAATATCAAAACGGAATAAAAAAAGTTATTTAACTTACGTGATGTTTTGATTAAACTCCATTAGGTAAAATACATTTAAAAGTTCTTCATCATATATATCGTCAAACACCATATTTGTCTCAATAACATTCACAAACTTTACACAACTCTTCATCAATGTTGATTCCATTCAAATATGTCTCCATCTTATCCTTTGATATATACTGCTTCAAGCTTTGGGGATGTATGACGTATTGAAAAATGTTGGTAAACCTTTATATACCTTTTTAATGGTTCGTTAACCCAACATAATTAGAAACAATACTCCTTAATCACTATCATTAGATAAAGTATCTTCGTTACCATACTGGCTAGATGATACTTGGAAGTTTTTAAGTCTTCATAATATTACATATTTTTTACCTTAACGATTTTTATGATTCATCATTCAGATAATTCTAAATTATCAATTCTTTTAGTTCTTTTCAGATTTGGTGAGGATGATGTGATCAAATCACTAGTGGCTTCTTCTTCGTTTGAATAGTCATAATAATATTTTTTTGATATATTTTCTTCAAGAATACTACACGAGTTCTGTTGAAACAAGAAAATAATCTATAAGTAAAAATTACAACAAATAGAACGATGAAGTTAAATAAAAAATAATTTAAATGCAATAATATTCTACCACTTAAATAATAATTAACAAACTCACCTCCATTGTAACGTAGAACACTGCACACAGAATACTACACACAAAACCGTTTAGACACAATAAAGAAGAGAGGACGACTATGAGTTTTGGTAAATGGTACTCGAACTTATATACGACGAGAAACTTTGATAACGTATCTAGTTTATTCATTAAGTATAATGGTACGAGTTCAACATTCCAAAGTCTATGCGACGGGAGCATTAGTGATCGATAAGTAAAATGTTATCAGTAATGGAATGTCATTATTTTCTCGTTAATATTGTTGCGTCACTAGCATTCTTACGTATTAATCACCAAAAATTTGTAATCTCATCTAACTTGTGGTCTCTGATATAAAGATACAGCAGGAAAAATGAATGAGACTGACATAAATGGCAAGAGAGAGTAAAGAAATTTAAATGATTGGGCATCTCCATGGCGATTTATTTAATCAGGATAAATTTTTAATTAATGGTGTTCACATGACGTGTGTTAAGTTCGATCAATTAAGTAATTTATTTGATTCAATATTTAATATCAAATAATAAATACGATGAGCAATAAATCCCGTGGTTTTATAATAATAACAGTGCCCCTCGTTAGTATTAATCACTGCGTCATAGTAAAGTCGAGTACGAAGCGGATACGAGGAAGCGATAAGCCCATTGTAATTATTGAATGGACAAGTTAACGACCTCATAAGGGCATTAGATAACGAAGTAATGCTAACACAACGCTGACGCTATCTTCGTTTCTAACTTTCTACGCTAGTTAGCAAAAAACGGATCAGTACATTCGATCAGGCATGGTCGAAAACATACAATTTGACACCAAACTTGGTTTTTTTTTAGAAATTGAAGGTAAGTTCAACTTGGCAATTTGCCCAATTTGCTGGTTCTAACTCCTGAGTTAGAACCAGCGAATCCCTAATACTTAAACTATTTCCAATACACGCCAATTCATAGCACACATTCATTCGGTATTTGTAAGTTTTTAAAGATGGTTCGCGCCGGCTTTTGAAAGATGCTTAGATGTATGTGTGATGATTGCATGGTTGTTCCTGCCACATCCCGACGGGATAGTTTGAAAAGACTCTTACAGCGGCACTCAGTGGCTCTTTGCAGCATTACTATGAATACAGGACTATTTGTGTCTACGTGGACGCCAAATAGGAGGTCATTTTCTATAGAAATTCTGTTTTTTGGTGTGTTTTCTATGAAATGTTTGTACTTGTTCGCGGACATAAATGTAATATTGCGGGATAGAAATACATAAATAATACATCCATCTGAGAACAAATATTTATATTCTGTCACATAAATTACCACATTCAGAAATCGAACCTTAGAGTTGTAACGAGGTGTAATCCTGTGTTGTACCTCGTTCAATATTCCTTGGCTGGCAGATGCATTTTTCTTGAAAATTTTTAAATCTTTACAGTTTGATTTGTTTAAAAAATGCATGTGTCAGCTGGGCTTCCATCAATGTGGGAGGATCTGTCTAAAGGACATTTTTATTATCAGTTAATAATACGTTTATTGTTTAAAACAGTTAGCCATTGTTATGACTATAATGTGTTCAATATATCTTAATAATATTATGATATTGTAGCTTACAAAAAAATTTCACATTTTTGTACGCGGTTTGCCTTAGGCAAGACCTTGTAAATTCTGCTATAAAGTTGAACGTGTTGCGTAAATTTTATAGTAAGCATATTAAATACTTAACATTAGAGAGTCTTTACTAAGGAAAAGACTTTAATGCGAGTAATTCAAAATCAACCACATACATAGATTCATAGAAGATAGGTAAATCATACTAAACCCGTAGTACTACTCTAAGTGGACTACTATTTTATGATTGTATTGTATTATAGTTTATTTTATTACTATTAAACCGCCGTCACTTTGCTTCGCCACTTCGCCAAATACATCCAATTTATTATTCAGGATTGTATTTTTATGAAAATAGCCGACAAACGAGCTGACGATCCGCCTGATGGTAAGTGGCTATCGTCGCTCATGAACATCAGCAACATCCAAGGCATCACTGGATTGCCGGCCAAGAAAGAGAGAAGAAAAAGAAAGAAAGAACTGGCTCTCAAGCCCCCAGCCGAAACACGACGAGTCGTTTGGTGGCTGACTCATGCTCAAGGGTATTCAGGTGAACCACATGGAGATAAATAAAATAGTAATAATGGTATTAATTGAAAATTAAAATCAATATTACCAATACAATTCCTCCGAGGGGCCTTACCACCAGTGTGCCGGATTAAGTCGCCTTTTACAACACCCATCCGGCGTGGGATTGAGGTTAGTATTCTAAACCACCCCAATATGGCTAAAGGTATATATGTATGTATTGAAATAAATTGATATTATAATGGTAGTCTATGAAATAAACCTAATGCGAAACAAACAAACAACCCGACCGCAAAAGGTCTAAATGCCAATAGCCTCCGGAGATCCTAAGCCAACAGAAACTTCCAATTGGTGGATCATGTAGTGATTCATGCTTTGAATAATAAATAGTGGTAAATCAAAGTACAAAGTGTAGTTTAATAGCAGAAATATTTAGTGGCGTTGACTAGATTATAAGATGAATAAGTAACAAGTTGGCAAAGTGGTTGGATTTTAAGTCATCTTATTACTATCATCATGAAGCCTCTGACACTTGGGTTGGCCACTAACCCCTCCACCAATCCGCACTGGAGCAGACCAGACTGGAGAGACCCGTGCTCAATAGTGGACCATTAATGGATTGAAGCCTTTAATATCAAGATACATGGATTAAGATGAAGGCACACAGATAATTCATGTTCATGACAAGAAAACAGGATAAATTTTATCCCTGTTCTATGTTCCTCTGGTATCATTGCGTCGTTTATGTGTGTGATTTCGTTCTGTGAAACCACTATTCCACGCACGAAGCCACGGCGGAAAGAAGTATAGGTAAATAATAAAATGTTTACACGCTCACTCTGACTACCGACAGGTAAAGCGACTTTCTTTTATAGTTTTTATAAAAGGAACGTCTATTTGGCTGCGTTTAACGAAAGTTTTTACGATAAAAGTGCCTCTTAACTGGGGTCTCCTATTTAGTATTCTATAGTCCTTTTAGAGCACTTCTGTATTACAAAGTTTAGGAAGGGTCATTCTGCGATACAGACCGAAGAAAACGCGTGTACTGCCAAGTAAATTAGACGTCCTCTATAAAAGGACAAAGCATCTTATTTATTTATTATTTATTTATTTTATTATTTATGTACACACAATAATTTGCAGGACAGTTACAGTAGGGATATAATGTACAAAGGTACTGCTTATCTCTAATGAAATTTCTTCCAGCAGACCTGCGACAGTGGAGAGGTGACAGAAAGGTAGACCGTGCGTGTTCAAAAACAATAATATACATACCCATTTCTATATAATTATACATATATTACACATTACATGTATGTCTTAAAAGATTTCGGTAGAAATACCTAAATTAAGAAAAGGTATATGTATTGATTTCACGCAAGAAATCCGACACGTGGGGCTTATATTCCTGACTAATAATTGTTCATGTGTGTGATAATAGATGGCGTTAAATTATAAAAAAGGGAAGTTGACTTTGTGGCATAGATAAATAGATATGATATAAATAACGACACTGGTTTCTATTATATCGAAAGTATGGTATTTATCCTTGTAGTTTTGGCGAAATAAGATCTCCGGTCTCCCGTCAGGCGAGGTGGTGTATGGCAGATTAAGTTGGAGCGTTGTACCTTTATGCAACCGATGTAGAAAACTTCGATAGCGTGTTTCAGGTCAGCGTGACGTCGTGTGACGCGTAGTGTGTCATCGCATAGTTGTTTCGTGTATATTAACTTGTATTTTCGTAATATATTGGTGCTTCAGATTAACTGAGTTTGGTGCATAAATTCGAACTAAGACGTTGAGCCGTTGAGCGAAAAGTATCTACCTACATATACTAGGTACTTTTGATCTACCTATACTAGAAACTGTTTTGCTGTTATACAAATATAAATTAAAATTATTTATATACTTATATATAAATATGTAGCAGAAGGAGGTATTCTATGGTATTGGTTATGAAATGATATTCCTTTTACTTTGCACCATGATATATTTCCAGTTCTCCTAACATTCACATCAATATTCCAAACTCAGATTAAAGAAATAAAAGGCAGATAGGTATAACTTTCGCAAAGAAATGCAACGAATGACGTGAAGCCGCTTTTTCACTATGTGTGCATGACAACCATATTGACAGTTAGCAGTGGCATCGTAGAGACACATACTTCTTTGTGTGTGTAAGTTGCCACATTGAAAACAAAAAGTCGCTATCTCCCGCAATTTAGTAAATATTTTTTGCCATATTTTCGACTTGAAATAATATGCAAAATTAAATTGGCAAATTTATTTATCAAATTATAAATTATCAAAAAATATAGATATTAAATATGTCAAATGTTCTTTTAATATACAGTACTTAATATGTTGAATTGTTTTAATTTATGTTTTTTTCTCTTTTGGGTAGTTATTTTTCATTGAAAAATATTAAAATTTTAATACATTTATTATAATTAAAATACATGAAATATATATAATATACGTCATCTTCATTAAAATGCAATGAATAAACAAAGCAAAATTGGGATTGCCAATCATTATCTTGCCTACTTTGAGGAATAATAAAATCCCATTTATCTCATTTAATAGCATTTGTCGGCAATCTGCAAAATAAAATAATTTATTGAGTAGGCTAAACAGGAACTAAAATAGAATACAATATTTTCTTTCAATCGTGCATTTTATCGTAGGCAAACGTGATATTTTCAATCAACCAGGTTTACCTATTTTAAAATCCTTATTTTATCCCTCTAATCCTTTTTACAATCTATCTTATGTTTGTAATAACCCAGCGACTGGTATTTATGCATTGGCTGCATTTTCTCATTTTTAGATTTAAATAAATACAACTATTTACTTTTAAAATATTTTTTTGACATAAATTTATAATCGATCAGTGTTCAAATAACCCATGCATATTTCCCCTAATTTAGGGTAATCGATTTTCATATAAAGCTGGTATAAAATTGAATAATTGTCGAGGTTTTGTGTTCCGAGCGCACCTCAAAAATATTATTATAAATAAATAATAAAATAATGAACAGTTACCTGTGAAAAGATATCTAATCTTCTTTTGCTTGATTTTGGGAACAACTTTAGCAGGTTTTAAAATTGCAAAACGGCATTTTATCTGAGAAAATTATTTTATAAATTTTGACAATTGTGACATGTTAGCTATTTGACGCTTTCTTTAGTACTGAATCGGGTTTGTATTTGCTTTTTTGGTTTGTATTTGCTTTGGTAGCTTCACATTTTAGTTGAATGAATATATCTGCCTTTTATTTCTTTAATCTGAGATTCCAAAGTACTTCAACACTACGTGATCAATAATAATTTGTTCTACATTCTTGACAATTCCCTAATCTAAATATGACATGACATTTCTTATATGCCAGCCTCTGCATCAGACAAGCGCTGTAGAATAAAGAGGTCCGTCCCTGGACCTTCACTGGAGATTCATGGCCTCACCGTAAAAATTTATTTTTTTAATCCAACATTTTTTCCCATTACCTACGAAACTCAAATTTCTCATTTGAGAATAAAGTTAATTAGTCTAAAGTACGTTTTAGTTACAAAGACTAGATTTAGAATTTATAACCAAAAGGGCTACTAGACTAGCTACAAGTTATTAAATTCAAACATCTTAATACAGGTAGCTTCACGACGACTAAAGTTTTTCAGATAATTCGAAATTCAATTTCGTCGAAATGAAGAATCTTGCCATAGCTTAACTCCGACTCAAAAATAATCTCTGACTTATGTTGATTTACGAGAAAACTTTACGGATTTATATGAATCCTGAAAGACGTTCTGAAGTTTATAACGATGCTGGTAATTCACTTAATTAAGATGTCGATTTAAACTCATTCTCAACAAGTTCATCAGTATCTCGTAAAGTAGACTATTACAAGTATAAGTATAAGTAGACTATTGCCTTTACCTTTATTATAGAAAAAAAAACATGAGAGGTGTCAAGGGACACCCGGATTGAACGAAGTTCCTTTCGATTAAGTATTGTTTTGTTGTACAGCGCCATCTCTGTAAAACTTAATTAATCACGCTAGCGTGATTCAGAAAGTTGTACAGTACAGCGCCATCTCTGTACAACTCACTGAATCACTTCAAAAAAAGTGTCGTCATTCGTAAAATCAAAAAGTGTCGTAATTTTCCGTCTAGCCCCCTTTCACAACGCGCGATAAGGAACTTCGTTCCAATTAGAAGTATAAGTATTGCCTTTACCTTTATTATAGAAAAGTGAAGGTTAATAATAATTGTGCATATTTTTAAAAGTTATGTATTTTTGTGTAGGTGGGTTTGTGTGAAGTAATCTTTACATTGTTGATGTTTCGTATTATCAGGTATATTAAAATAAAATATTCTTAACTTAGGTCACAATAGGCAACTTTAGGTTAGGAATAGGCGTGTTTGACCGATCTGAAATTTAAGTAGGTTCTACTCTTAACTTTTAAAATTAACCTTCACAGTTAGATATTTGTTTCGATGTAATTTCCACTTAGCACTACCTACTTGTTAACATTAAGAAAATAGTTATATAATTTTCAGTTAAATAAATTGCTAAAAAGCCAAACTTCGTATGTCCAGTCTAAGGGATTGGGACAAATTACGCTTGTTAGTCAAAGTCAAAGTCAAAGTCAAAATATTTTATTCATATAGGTATCATTGATACACTTATGCACGTCATTTTTTGGCTTTTCGGAAGGTGCTTTGTCATGGAGGAGAAGAAAAGCCTAAAGAAACTCCTCAGCACATCTTTTAAAAAAAATATTACAAAAAAGATATTATCATACAAAAGTTTACTATTCTGAGTGGAACTGGTTGCAGAGCTAATCATTTCCATGCGTCTTTGTCATTTAAATACTCGTTTACACTATAATATCCCTTGCCTAACAATTGTGTTTTTACACGTTTTTTGAAAGATTCTATTGGCAAGTCACGTATTATTTTTGGGATTTTATTATAGAAATGTACACCAAGCCCTATGAAAGATCGTTGCACTTTACTTAGGCGGAACGAAGGCGTAACTAATTGATACATTCTTTTTGTTTGGCGATTATTAATATCAAAATTTTGTTTATACGCGTTTATATTCTTCCTTATAAAAACTACATTATTGAAGATATACTGGGAAGCTACTGTAAGTATACCTATTACCTTGAACTTTTCACGCAAAGATTCCCGAGACTTAAGTTTATAGATAGCCCTAACAGCCCTTTTTTGGAGAATGAAAATTTGTTCTATATTGGCTGCTTTGCCCCACAGCAAGATGGCATATGACATAACACTGTGGAAATAAGCAAAATAAACTATCCTAGCAGTTTCGACGTCAGTATACTGCCTTATTCTCCTAACAGCATAAGCAGCCCTACCAAGTTTTGTCGCGAGATTTGTTATATGTGGGCCCCATTGAAGTTTACTATCTAAGGTCACCCCTAAAAAGACCGTTGATTCCTCCATATGCAATGTTTCATTATTTAATTTAAGAGATTTGCTGACTTTTTTAACATTAGGTAGCACAAACTCTATACATTTAGTTTTTTTTGCATTTAAAAGTAAGTTATTAATAGTGAACCAACGCGACACATGCGAAAGAGCACTATTTACGTCGTCGAAATTTACTTTATTCCTTTCACACTTAAATATTAATGATGTATCATCAGCAAATAGTACAATATCCGCTTGGTTCTTTACATAATGTGGTAAATCATTAATATATACCAGAAAAAGAAACGGACCCAATATAGAGCCCTGCGGTACACCCATCACAGCCGGTGACCCCGATGACTTAATATCGTTTATGCTTACTTTTTGTATTCTATCACTCAAATAAGACGCGATCAAGCTAAGGGCCTTGTTTTTTATACCATAGTGGCCAAGTTTAAGCAGCAATGTTTCGTGCTCAACACAATCAAATGCCTTAGATAAGTCACAAAAAACACCTATGGCATTTTGTGATGCTTCCCATGCTTCAAATATATGCTTTAAAAGCCTAGCCCCGGCATCGGTTGTACTCCGGCCTTTTGTGAAACCGTATTGCTCAGGATGTAATAATTTATTATTATTGAAATGGGTTAACATTTGATTCAGCATTATCTTTTCGAAGATCTTACTAAGAGTTGGTAAAACAGAAACTGGTCTATAGTTATTAACATCAGTTTTTTCACCTGTTTTAAAAAGTGGAATGATTTTGCTGCATTTCATAAGATCTGGAAAGATACCGAGATCTATACATTTATTAAAAACTACGACCAAATATGGAGCTATGATATCTATAATATACTGTATTATTTTTACCGAGATGCCCCACAAGTCACCTGTATTCTTTACCTTCAGAGACTGAAATGCTTTAATTAAGTCTCTAGTGGTTATATGTTTAAATTCAAATAAAATGTTACATTCATTAACATGATTTTTTAATATAGAAAGTGCTTCCGCCGGTGAAGAAGCTAGTGAACGGGTTAACGTTATAGGAATGTTACAGAAATGATTTTCAAACTCGCTTGCCACGTCTTTATCAGCAGTGATTATATTTTTATTAATCAACAATTCGTAACTGAAATCACAGGACTTTGAGTTACCGTTCTCACTGCTAATTATATTCCAAATCGTTTTTATTTTGTCATCCGAGTTAATAATTTTGTCCTTTATATACATTGATTTCGCCTGAATGCAAACGATTTTAAAGATTTTAGAATAATTTTTCACATGCTCGTGGAAAGTTGGAGAAAAATTGTATTGTTTCTCGGCATAGAGGTCATACATTTTGTTTCTACTTTTATAAATACCTACAGTAGCCGCCACCTACAGTACAGTGTTAATGGGATCATTCACATCTGAAGTGAAAAGTTAAGGTGTTTGTTTGCATTGAACTAAATAATATTATTACTAGCGTAGAGAACCGACACCGCGAACTCGATATTTGTGCAATAAACTGTTCCCAATTAACTACAGTTTTCAGTAAATTCAGTCGATTTTGAAAACAGAACTGTTGCTCGATTTTGAAAGTAGAACTTCACGGCACGATACAAATTTTGTTCGCGATGTTGTTATAGTACTTTAGTATAGTATACTACAAATACTACAATCAATGTTTATTTGTGGAAATATAATCATATTTCATATAACCATACATTAACCTTTCTCCACGAAGAAATATAAAATAACGAGTGTGATTTAGACCACACGAATGAAGTAAAACTTCTTTAATATGGGTTTTCATTGATAAAGTAATATTTTTGAATAGATTTTTTATTTAAATATTCACTTTAAACGTAGAATAGTTATTCAATATATTGAACAAAATATATATATTGAAAAATATATTGAAAAAACTGTTCAAGAACGAAATGAAATTACGAAATAATAAAAAAATCCCCGTTCGCGTAACACTAGCAAACTCGAAAACGAACTACTGATCGCCTCGCCCGATCACACTTTTCGTAACGCTCTCGTCACGCATTCATCAGCTTACTCCTCAAGTCAAGTTACTTCAAAAAGCAAAGCAATAACCATAATAATAGTCCTAATGCTGGGCTCGGGGTCTCCTCTCACAATGTAAGGAGTATAGGCCATACCACGCTGGCCAAGCCAAGTGCTGATTGATAGACTTCACACACCTTTAAGTACATTATGAAGAACTCTCAGGAGTGCAGGTTTCCTCACGATGTTTTCCTTCACCGAAGCAAGGTGATAATAACTTCTAATACGCGAGGAAATATGTTGCGAAAGAATTCTCAATTAGCAGGCGACGCGACGGACCTAATGCCGTCATCAAGTCGGAAGCATGGGCGTGTGAAATTTAATTATAAACGCTTAAACAAATAGCGGGCATTTTCTGAGGGCGTTTTATAGCTCATGTCATAAATTAGGAATATCGCGCAGTACTAAATTGCGCTTATATAAAGGTCAACATTGAATTACGCCCCAACTCAGAGTCACTAACTGTTACTTTAATCGTTCCTTACTAAAGAGTCACCATACAAATTCTGTATGGCCCCTTCTTATGGTACCTTCGATTGATCTGAATTTTGCTACACCTCTACAGAATATTTAATACCTATAAAACATTTCACGGTCAACATTAGACGGAGGGCGATAGCTCGCCAGGCGGGTTAAATACCACCACGCATGAGCGTCATCGTATTAAACTGGGTTGTATAACACCAACGACCTACAATATGATCCTGGATGACTCTGAAGCCAGAGCCTAGTCTGTTATTTAACAGGGCATACCAAGAGCAGGCTTTGGCTTAGGCTCTAGAATGGATTGAACTCAATTCTTGAGAACTGTATCAATGTCACTTAAGCCACCCGTAGGTGACATTAAACTTGTCATTGGGATCGTAACACGCTCAACAAAATATAATTATTAATAGAGTAATTTGTTGATAGATGTGTATCATGAAAACTTAGGGACTTCGCACACAAAATCGTAATAGAAGTAGTGTAGTAGCGTATCGAGTGAGAGACCTACAGCATTATAATTCAGTGACTGATTCTGAACAAACTACTTTCAGGTTTCGTATATATACGTACTAACAATAACGTTGTATATATAAACAAAATCGTCACCTAGGCATAAGTTTTGCAAAAGTTTATTTGATTATAAAAATTTGATTATAAACATATTAAATCAACTAATATCACGTAACACCTTAGCTTAATCACCTAGGTGAATTAAGGCTACTAATTTATAATAGTATACTTAATTAGTCTAATCAAGTCTACTCATTTAGTATACTTAATTCACCTGAGTGAACAAAGTTGACGGCACCTCAATATACTCGTCTTTTCGTTTTCATGCTCTTCGTATTTTTGTTCCATACAATCTTACAGAAACAATGGCAGACTCTATACTAAAAGCATTCTCGCGATGTTATGTCCTAAGCGAGTTGTGCGCCGGTGTTGCTAGATGGCGCCTTGCTTGATCTAGCTCATTGTGTCTTCTGCGATCTCAATCGAGTTCATTTACTAGTTACTCAATTACAAGGCAGACAGTCTTCACTCTTCACTCTGAGCTCGGAGCAGACGGTTGTGTCCCTACAGTTTCGTGCCTACTTACACTAAATATTATACTTTATAATTTAGGTTATTGTAATCAGATACTTGTGGTTCGCTGAACATAACATGCCTAGTCAAACTTAACTATTTCTCTTGTCTTACACGCGTTTTACGCTACAGCCTACAACGCAGTGTGCGAAGGGCCTTAGTGTCAAACTTTCACGTTACTAACTTCAACGGTGTGGGTTGTACATCAATTTGATTAAGATAACACCTCCTACACGCATTAACACATTACGTATATCGAATATCATAATTATAGTTTCACTGTTTCAGAAAATTAATACAAGTAATTTGAAGTTAGTTAAACAATAGATAATAATGTAATTGAAGCCGAGGTGCGTAAATCATTAAGTAACTGTGGAAGCAGATGCGTGGCCTAGAAACATTAATGATTAAAATTATGGGTCTCACATCCTTCTTCCTACTTTGTTTGTGAAAATGGAATGGATGTTTGTTACTCTCTTACACAAAAACTACTGAAAGGGTTTTGGATTTTCATGAAATTTAGCATACAGATAGACCATGATCAAGAAATCTTATTATTACAGTTACCTCTTAAAAGTTGTCCAATTCAACTATTTGCAACCATGTAATTATTTATTGTTCTTTGAGATACCTACCTAGCTTATGTTTGTTACAATAGACCCTTCGAACTTCTCTTTCATTAGCTTCAAAAACTCTGATGACACCCCGATTTAAGTTGTGTTATGGATATTCCAAAAAACATCAATTACAAGTGCTCCTAGCGTCAGTTCAATTGAAAATAATCAAGACTTCAAACTGCTATTGTCATACTCTAAAATAACAGACAAACATTCATATTTTCCAAAACTACATACAGACGACTGTTTCTGAAAATGGAACCTTGATTAAT
Source organism: Thymelicus lineola (assembly GCA_963932265.1). NCBI lineage: Eukaryota > Metazoa > Arthropoda > Insecta > Lepidoptera > Hesperiidae > Thymelicus > Thymelicus lineola. Next base: position 4,921,371 of record OZ010690.1, on the reverse strand, counting down.
CGATTCCTGACCCAGAAACTCTGAACTTGCAATTTTCATCGAAATTATAAACAATAATTACTCATTTCATAGAATAAATATAAAATATTACATATAACAAGGAAACATCACTGATTCTAATATGCTTGATTTACGAACCATCATGTCATTCATGCATAACATAACATTGTATGTATGTGTGTAGGTACAAACCGAGCAACTCAAAATCCGAACCAAAATGTACCAGAATATTCGAATCGAATGATCCTAATAGTCCCATCAATAGACGTTTCTACTTGGTATTTCGGCCATTTGCAGTAAGCTCTCGTGCTAAGTGTTGCTCCTACACCTAAGCCGACTAACGGCTTGTTTCCACTATGATGAGTTGATGATAATTCGGATTCGTTATTATATTCTTACCAGGTTTTGCCCAAGGCTCCGCCCGTGGTAGAGTGGTTTCAGAACGAATTTTTTAATTAATTAATTTAGATTTATATGCCCGTGGCTTCGCGCGCGTGGATATCGATTTTTTACAAATTCCGCGGGAAACCTGAACTTTTCCGGGACAAAAAGTAGATTATATGTAATCCAGGGTATAGGTAATCCATTCCAAATTTCAGCCAATTCGGTTAAGTAGTTGTGGCGTGATTGCGGAACAGACATCCAAACATCTTCACTTCACATTCATAATAATTATTAATAGAATGGAGCTATTCAAACATTTAATGCACAAAATGACACAAAAATGCGAAAAAATTTAGTGCCACGAAAATATAGATAGGATTAGGTACCTAGCCTCAGAAGAAAGAAGATGGACTATGGAAGCAGTGTTTGGATAAGTGTAATCATTACAAAAATTCACGAACGTATTCTTTCAATGTATAGGTACAATGAATTAATATTTTGTCAGAATATTTTTCTTTTTCAAGACTTCATTTTCCTATGATCGTCAAACCGATATGAAAGCATTAATGAAATTCAACTCGCAGGTTTGAAAAAGCATTCGGATGCTTGCTCGGAGATCTACGTCAATACATTTCGTGATGCATTACATCAACAAAGTCAACATATTCTGTCCTTTTACATTAATCATCATAAAATTTAATTGTGAAACTAAAGCACCAATGACGGTTGTTTGTGGAAACAAGCCGTAAGATATTGAACCCCATCAAACATACTGCATACGTAGGTGTTATGTGAAGCCTCTATTACGTCGTATTAGCCACGACGTCCATGTGTAGATGTCTACTAATTCTATAACTGTGTTCGTAAAATACTTTTTTACTGCTGGGCTTGATTCTCTTTACACATTGAGGGGTAAGTCTAATGGGCTTCAACTCATTAACGGCCTTCTCACGGCATTGGTCACTCCTCTTGAGGAGGTATAGACTCTACCTCACAGCTCCAGTGCGGATTGCCAGAAGGTCAGAAATTTTAATGCCACCCGAAAGTTTTCGATATGGCTTTACGGCTGTTATCTTAAGATAACAATGGAGATCGATGGCTTTATGTGTCCTCCGAAGCACTTTGAAATAAGCTAGTGGGAATAGACGAATTTAATAACATTTATACATGAAGGAAGGAATGCAGCTTTTCATTTTCCTTTTATATTGCACACCACGGTAGTTTACTCCTTATATGCCATTCTGTGTCGATTTTGTAAGAAAATATTGTTTTTATATTTTTAAAGGTCTGTATCTTAGAAGGATGTACCTACATCCTTGGGTACCTACCCAAACAAATAATTTTATACGAGTTGTACTCGTATCTGAATGTTGAGAGATTAGTTCCTTTCAAAATATGGCTTGATGTTACGAGATTGGTTTCATAAATGTACACGGGTTATAACAGACTTAACTTTTTATGTTAATCAGATAACAAGCCTTTATCTCTGAACTGAAGTAAAGTAAACGCTTTCTTTTTTTCAATTACTCTTAGCTCCTTTATGTTCTTTTTCATAATAGTAAGCCTTAAACACGTCTTCATTAAGTGGTTAAACCAATTAAGATGCTGTAGAAATAACTTATTTATGTGCAACCTAACTTATTTTATATACTTATCTCAAAATAAATTGCTTTTGCGTCTTGTTTGAGTAGCGGTCTGAGAATCTTTATCCTTGGTTTTTGTTACGTCCTGAGTTATGTAATTACGCCAAGGATGAAAGGAATTAATGATAATGGGTTCACCGCTAATTAAATCATAATAAAAACGGAAATATTCTTCAGATACTCAAATAACCTTGATATAAGTACATTGTTTTCCTTAATTTTTGATGGGTTGGTTGTCTGAAAGCAATCATATCACAACTACAATATAGTTTGTACTGATGTATTTTCTAGGAAAATAGCCGGCAACCACGTAGACCAGCCACCTGATGGTAATTTCTTACCTAATACTAAAGGCATTACCCGCCGGCATTAGAGCCGAGAGGATATATAAAGTATTATCTTTCAAGTTCTCAGCCAGGATACGACGTGTCGTTTATTCATTTTTATCTTCTGCATGTTATGTGTGCAAGTGATATACAATAGCTTTGATTTCTATAACAAGTTTTATTATACAGGTATTTATATCGTAGGGAAATAAAGGAATCCATGATTTGATTAATTCTCTAAGGGATTTGATCAAGTCTCGTAAGATGATAGAATGACGAGTCATAAGTATTTCGGGGTTTCCTTTTCCACCTTCTACTCGTAATTCTGAAAACAGTTCCTGAACTTTAGTTGAAACGAATACAGTTATTAAAGACAAACTTGAACCATCTAAACAATGTTATTTAACGAATGGTTTACTAAATAAATATATTTGAAAAGTAAAAAATGCGAAACATAAAACTGTTAGCGCCGTTACCAGTTTATTTCATCATTTCCTTAACACAGCTTAGTGTTTTTCAGCGAAATTCTATAGTGAAAGGACGCAACAGAGTCGGATTTGCTCAAATTCCTTAGGGAATTGATCAAATCACAGATTCCTTCATTTCCCTACGACATATACAACCCCTCTTTTTCGTTACTCGAGGTTTCCTCTCCCGGGACGAGCACTAGGATCAGCACGGGGACAGTCCCAATAACCGCGTAATGGACCACAAAACTTTTGTTATAAAACTGATACAACTAAATAAGTCAGAAAATGTGTGTCACCTTGCCAATGACACAATTATTGCAAAATACAATGCAATTTTACCGTAGCAAAACTTGAAGACGAAATAAGATTCGGCACGCGCGCTGACTCGAGTGATATCCTGTCACAGCCTGACCCTAATGCTGTGAAACGCGCGATATTTAATAGAAACGACCCCTGGATTTTTCGCTTACATAAATACTCCTTCCCTCTGGACGGTTCGGCGTCACGTGTTGTAAATTATTAACAGTGTAGACATTTATTCAGCTATTTATATCGCGACCGCATTAGATTTTGGATTGTTGAAGATAAAAAGTTTTACCATTGTAGCAAATCTAAGAAGTCCAGTTGATTTAAATTTTGAAAGGCTTAACTTTCTGGTATATATCTATGGTATATATCTATGTATATATCTATATGGGACAAATAATTACAAGTCAATTCTTCGAGCCAAACTCAGACATCTTTACAAGTTTTACGGATGAATTCTTTATACATTTATCTAGATCCAATAAAATATCCACTGTGTACGTGTTTAAAGGTAGAAAAGAAAACCTAATTGAGGCTCGGCTTCAAGGATTAAATTCTATACGGAAAAAATAAACAAGCTCCGAACGCCAATAAGCTGCAAACACTTCCAGTCACACAGTTCACACAGTTCTGTTTTCTAAAAGGCATCGGAAAACGTTTGCTTTTCATTACGCGTATTCCACTCACGTAATTGCTTTTAAAGTGTTTATTTATTCAACCATACTGGAACTTCAGTTACAAAAGTCGCAAAATCAACAGCTGGTACCTAATGTAATTACCAAGTACAAGTTTAATTCGAATTGAATATACTCATACTTAGTTAAGAAGTTATAGTATACCGAAAGTTTTAGTACCACGAGATATTGTCAGTCGTTACGGTGAAGGAAGTAACCGGTATACTTCTGAGAGTAACGTAGAACTAATTTAGGCATATTTTGTCGCCGGAACACGACGAGTCGTTAAAATAACGCATTAAATAAAAAAAATATAATGTTATATTATATATATATTATATATAGTTTATAGTAATGAATAAAAAAACACTTCAAGTTTTCACTTCTGTTGGTACTCCCGGAGTGCCACTGTTTTTATTCAAAATTGGTTTAGTTTACATACACTTATCTATTGATGATTTCAAGTACCCTTCAAAGGAGCTCTTAAACTTGACCGCTTGCGTTCACCCAACACCTGACTAGTCGGCGCCAATTCAGTATAATGGTCGTAGCACACATATCAACTCGGAAAGGGATCGTCGGGAAAGAAACCGGATCGCCTCGCCGTCAACCTAACGTAAGCGCGTTACCAACCGACTAGCAGCTCTGAGTCGACTCGGCTACGGCTAGGCGACGCCGCGCTTACGGCTCGTCGGCCGCTGGTTGACGGAATGAATGACAGCAGTTCGCCGACGCAGCGGTAGCCGCGGCGCCGCGGCGCGGGGCATGCTCGAGGAAACGGAAAGTCGAAGGATAGCGTACGGTGAGACGTAAGCGCGGGTACGGCAAGTCGTCCACGTACCGTACCGCGGTTAGTGAGCTTGTCTCGAGGCGAGGCGATTACGTTACGAATCCGATAAGTGTGCTTTACAGTAGGGATTTTCATACAAAGAATACTGACATGCAAGAGTTGATACGTTTACGTTCCGTTTACGAGTAGATATGTGTGCTACGACCATAATACGTATAATATCACGCCGTGTGTTGTTGAGCGTTCGCGTTGACCTGAATGAAGGAGCAATAGGCTAGAATAATTTATCAATCTCGATCGTGTCAGGGCGAGCATTCCCATTGTTTGCAATTGTTGACAATACTCATCTGCAGTGATTGTCTGACCTGATTTCGAGAGACTTTAGTTAATCAACTAAAGTTATCAGAATAGAATAGATCAGAATAGTTAACTAAAAATCACACGCTTTAGTAAACCTGTTTTAGTAAGACGGGAAGTCTTAGGTATCCTACCATATAGCCTAAGATACTAGCGGCCAAATTTTGATAGGCAACCTGGTAATTATATATTCTCCTAATTATAAATATGCATAAAATTTGGTTTTTAGCAAAAAACAGATGAGCGCACTAATCCTGCAGCTGGATCTTAGGCTAATACTATTTATAGGACAGCGAAGGCAACTCTTACCTGAAAAACACTCTAGTGATCGGTCAAAAAGTCCCGGGGTCACAGGTTGAGCATTCAACAACGAATATTTATTTCCTCCATTTTTACATTGCAGTTTTGACGACAAACAATTGTTACCATTGCCAAAAATCTGTTGCTTTGCATAAGCCGTACACGGGACGCAATGTATGCTGCCTGCACTGTTTGCTTTTCATTAGGCACGCACACTCTAGCAAGGTTGCACAGTTGCTCTCAGCGAATGTTTATTCACATGTGGCGTCGTAACCTAATATTATATGCATGTAACATGTATAAGATAAGATGTTAGCAACGTCATTCCTAAGTCATTAATTAATTTTAATCCAACAAGCGGCTTCTATTGTAATACATAAGAATTTCTGTATAGATTTCATGAACAACTTTTTTTCTTTTTCTTCTCTCTTTCTTGGCCGGCAACATGGTCCATAGGCGACGATAGCCTCCTACCATCCAGGTGGATCATCAGCTTCTTTGTCGGCTATTTCCATAAAAAAGAACAGTAAAAATGTAATTAGAAGAAAATGTAAAGTTGAAGTAGGTTGCATAATTGTTAGATATATGAAGCGTTTACAAGTAGTCATACTAGCAGAAACTTGCGTATACCAATGCAGGAGCGTGGTGGTTGGGTTAAACGCGCTCCACAATAGGTACATAAGTAGTGTAAGAGCTAATAAATGTGACTTTAAGTGCAAATCAATGGTTTACGGGTGAAAATACGTCAAATCTATGCGCATTTACCTTCATTAATATGATATCCTCGGGCCTTCTGACGGCATTAAAACTTACAATATTAACTAAGCACTAACCACTCCACCAATCCGCACTAGAACAACGTGGTGGAGTAGCCCTCCTCAAGAGAAGAGGCCCGTGCTCAGTAGTGGGCCATTAATGAGTTGAAGCCAGTATGATATCTACACACTAACCTTTACTAGAGTGAATTTTCAGTATTCAACTGATAAAGAGAAGATGACTGAACCATCTGATACTTTAATAAGTGGTAAAATCCCCTAATTGACATCACTCCAAGACATTTTCAATATGTTATAGACCAAAACAGAAATTGCAAACCCAATTGCAAAGCAACTAGCTGTGGCAACTGGTCTTACAAAGCTGCAAATAAAAAGTATTTCACAATTCATTTGAATAGGAAAGATAACTGTACTCAAAACTTTAAATCCCACTAGAAGTTACCTTAAAATAAAGTTAAAGGAAAGTCGAAACAACAGAATACAACAGTATTAGAGTTTGTTTAGCGTGGGCGTAATGAAAAACAAACACACTGCAGCTTGCAACGGCTTACAGTTTCACGAGCTCCGTTCTTAAGTACATTTCAATTGTTAATGGAGTTCAGGAAATTAATTAATCAATTAAATAATAACATGTTTCGATGAACAATATACGTGACAATATATTTTTAATACGTGAAATAAAAATACGTACCATAAAAAGCTGACGATGTGCGTTCGTGTTGTTGGCAAAGAAAAAAGGTTGATCTGCTTCTAACTGGCTTCCAGACTCTATAATCGAAGCGTTAAGACGAGGAAGTCAGTGAGGCAAATAACTTTATCGTCATTCATGAGTATTGTACTAACACTAGGTACAAAAAAACCCAGCGATCCCTTATCGTTACCTAGTATATGGGCACTAGAAGAATAAAGGTTGGCTTAGATTTAAATTACAGTCTCACAGAATCAGTAGGTACTTCGGTATGTTTTACAATTTTGGGATAGGCAGCTTCCTTTGTTGGCCTTCTAAGCGACAATGATTCTCTTTTCATTAATTATATACAGGGTGAATTTTTCAAATAGACGAGGATGGTCAAATCCGATACTATGTGAAATAGAGAAAAGTACTCATAGGAGTCTCGGGTCCGATTTTGATGAAAATTAAAATTAAATTAAAACTGCATCATTGGATTTTTTGAAAAATCAATATTCCTAGCCAAGAATTGAAGCTAATAAGGGTAAAATTCGGTCACATGAATGCCTCAGCCAGAAATAAGCCCAGGTACGCTCGCTACTCACTACCAATTAAGCTATAGTTATCAAGATCCTAATCACAAGGTTTGTCGTTCACTTGTTTGATGTGAAAAATACCAAACCCAATTGAACTTTAAATTTTTTAGCACTTTCGTTGCAATAGTCATCCAGCTCAACCCAACAAGTTCAATCATGTGATAAATCTATCCCAAACAATTGCCAGTATTCCGCGTGCTCCGAAAACATATCCTATTTTCCAGGAGCAAGAACAAAGGACTGATTTTATTGGCGAAACGGATAGTTTTTGCAGCCGTTCGCGTTATAGCCCTACAGGGATGCTCGTTCGCCACCTGCTCCCCTAATATCTACTGTCGTATTTATTGCGAGATCTCGTAACTGTCAATAAAGTTTATTATTTATATCACTTTTTATTGGGACACTAGTAACACTTGTAAGAACTTAACTCGATTAGGTTCATGGTCCCATACTCTGATATTAATGCATTTCAGTCAGTGGGTAGGTAGGTATGTCTACGAATTTGGAAAGAGTAACATATGCTCCTGGCTCCTGGCTGAATTGTTCTTACATTTTCAAACAGTTGTTCTTACGGTTACCTATAGAACAAAATATTTGTTCATCCCAAAAAGTACATTTTATACATACTTTATTGATCCCCATAAATCTGGATCTTATGTACATAACCAACTACTATAAATACAGGATGTCTCGTAAGTAGTGGATCAACCGAAGATGGCAGATCGCTTGAGGATTGATCTATCGTATGTCAAAAAATTACCTTAGTAAAAGTGTCACCGTTTTCGAGACATTGACCATTTTTTATTTCAAAAAATTCGACCATTTTAACTTTTTAAAATTTTAAATAATGGTCAATATCTCGAAAACGGCGACACTTTTACAAAGGTAATTTTTGACATACGACAGATCAACCCTTAAGCTATCTGCCATCTTCGGTTGATCCTTTACCTACGGGACATCCTGTATATAATAATATAAAATTGAAAAAAGTTAACATAATATAATGATTCATAGACAAACTCTCAAAGTCCGAGCTCATTTTATTTCAAAACCTTTCCCAATGCCTATAAAAATTAGAACAAATTATTCACTTAAATACTGGTTTCTAAAATTAAATACTAACCTAAAAATACGACCCCGACTTTAAAAGAACAAACAACAGTACCTAATTGACAACGTTACTGACGGTTGGAGAGGTTGATAGCTGGTAGCTAACGTTTGGCACTCAGAAACTTTTACGGAACTGAAAAAAGGTCTATGTTTAATGTTTCATGCGATAAACAAAGTTTCATGCGTGTGAAGCAATTTTAGAATCAATTTACCTGTTCAAAATTTCCTACAGCATCTGAGAGAATATACATGACAACATGCACTATTTCGCCTCTTTTTGGCTAACGTCACGTCTGTTAAACTATACCTAACTAGCTAACGGGGCAAATGTTGTTGTACTATACATATAAATTATATAATTTAATTGATATGAATCTAGATATATTATAGACTATGAAATCGCCCTCGCTTACTTCGAGAAAAATAGTAAAAAAATATATAATATAGCCTATGTTACCCGGGGATAGTGTAGCTTCCCAACAGTGAAAGAAATATTTAAATCGGTTCAGTAGTTTCGGAGCCTATTCAATGCAAACAATCAAATCTTTCCTCTTTATAATATTAGTATAGATATATTATGAAATATTCTCATATCTACCTACTACTACTAACTACTACCTACATACACAAGAAATTTCATAAAAATCTATCAAGAAGTTTCAGAGGAGTTCTACCATAAACACTGTGACACGAGATTTTTATATATGTAAAAGATAATTAAACACTTTACTATACTCATGTTCACAAACATTAAAAAACTATAAAGCAGGACTAGTGGATATCCCATGTGTGCTACTACGCTAAAAAAAGTTTGCCTAATGAATCGTTTCAGTCGTCTTAAAACATCTTCGCATGAAACCTTCAAATAAAACCATCGGTTAGATGGTTCAAATCAAAGTCATAGAAACATTTTTCGTGTTTTGTTTATTATATTAATATAATAAAATGATATCAAAAAAATTCGAAGCGCGTGCAATGGTATCTCTATGGTGTGTGTGTGTTAGGGGAAATTTTTATTATTCCGGTGAAGCGTTTGCGTCCGTGATCTCATCAACTGAGTTCGGCTCCCCTGCCAGCGATAGGTGAATAGGTCATCCGGGCAACACTTTACTTTAGCTTCAAATTTTTATATGAAGATGTATATTTCATCCAACTAACAGTCTGACGTCTGGTTAACATCTGTACTTTCAGCTCGCCTTAACGTTAACTCGACGCCACTCAATTTTAATTAAAACTTAGCTTTTCTCTACTTCTCGTGACTACTTGTACTACAATAATGAATTTTATATGCGGTGCTTTGAGACAAATTGGTGATGTCTTTGCAATTTTTTAACCGACTTCAAAAAAAGGAGGAGGTTCTCAATTCGACTGTTTTTTTTATGTTTGTTACCTCAGAACTTTGGACTGGGTGAACCGATTTGGATGATTCTTTTTTTAATCGAAAGCTGGTGCTTGTCGTATGGTCCCGTATAAATTTAAACGAGATCTGACAATGGCATCTATGTCAAAATCATATAAGTCTTAAATTAGCATTAAGTATGTGCGATAAATAGACGAAATACTCAATATCGCGCCAACCGATTTCGATAATTCTTTTTTAATTGAAAGCTGGTGCTTGTCGTGTAGTACCACATAAATTTGCCCGAGATCTGACAATGTTATCCATGTCAAAAGTACAATGTACTTCATTTGACTTTGAATAACGTCATTAAAAAGTTTTATTTAAGACAATACACCAGCGCAATTTGTCTTTGCGTTCATGATTTTTTTGATTCATATTATTAACACCACAGAACATCTAATAATTAGTATAGATGTTCCGTGATTAACACCATAAAAATAAATGCATTCGGGATTTTTTTTGTTTGGGATAAGTCGCAAATAGACTTCATAACAGTATCGAATTTGCATTATGCATTGTTTTAGTGGTCTAACACCATCTTCGCATTATTGCCTTTCTTATGGTGATGAAATTGGTTTTGGACACATCGGTTGGATGGTTTCAAAGTCTATAGATTCGAGTCCAATGGTTCAGTAATGGGTTGCGGGTTGCGGAGATGAATTTTTTTAATACAATAACCGAGAAACGACCTGACGTTCCAACTGATGGTAAGCGGCTATACCGCTTTCATTGTTCTCTGCACATTCCTAAGGTTGACTGGTAGAGAATGCTGTTTAGCATTAAGTCCGCCTTTTGTACCACTTATTTGTTAAGGGTCAATAAAGCATAAATAAATAAATAATAATACACTTATCTATTGATGATTTCAAGTACCCTTCAAAGTAGCTCTTAAACTTAACCGCTTGCGTTCACCCAACACCTGACTAGTCGGCGCCAATTCAGTATAATATCACGCCGTGTGTTGTTGAGCGTTCGCGTTGACCTGAATGAAGGAGCAATAGGCTAGAATAATTTATCAATCTCGATCGTGTCAGGGCGAGCTTTCCCATTGTTTGCAATTGTTGACAATACTCATCTGCAGTGATTGTCTGACCTGATTTCGAGAGACTTTAGTTGATCACATCAGAATGGTTAACAAAAATCACTCGCTTTAGTAAACCTAACATTAGTAAGACTTCCCATCCTACGATACTATTTATAGGACAGCGAAGGGAACTCTTACGTGAAAAACATTTTAGTAATCGGTCAAAAAGTCGCACGGTCAGGTCAGGGGTTGAGCATTCAATAACGAATATTTATTTCCTCCATTTTTACATTACAGTTTTGACGACAAACAATTGTTACCATTGCCAAAAATCTGTTGCTTTGCATAAGCCGTACATGGGACGCAATGTATGCTGCCTGCACTGTTTGCTTTTCATTAGGCACGCACACACTAGCATGGTTGCACAGTTGCTCTCAGCGAATGTTTATTCACATGTGGAGTCGAAACCTAATATTATATGCATGTAACATGTATAAGATAAGATGTTAGCAACGTCATTCTTAAGTCATTAATCCAAAAAGCGGCTTCTATTGTAATACATAAGAATTTCTGCTTAGATTTCATGAACAACTTTTTTTCTTTTCCTTCTCTCTTTCTTGGCCGGCAACATGTCCATAGGCGACGATAGCCTCTTATCATCCAGGCGATCTTCAGCTCCTTTGTCGGCTATTTCCATAAAAAAGAACACTAGAAGTGTAAGGTGAAGAAAATGTAAAGTTGAAGTATAGTAGGCTGCATAATTGCTGCTAATTAATAAATTGTTAGATATATGAAGCGTTTACAAGTAGTCATACTAGCAGAAACTTGCGTATACCAATGTAGGAGCGTGGTGGATGGATTAAACGCGCTCCAGAGTATGCAAGTAGTGTAAGAGCTAATAAGGGCGATTTTAAGTGCAAATCAGTGGTTCACGGGCGGAAATATGGCCAATATTTATGGGCATTTAACTTCATTAATATGATAGCCTCGGGCCTTCTGACGGCATTAAAACTTACAATATTAACTAAGCACTAACCACTCCACCAATCCGCACTAGAACAACGTGGTGGAGTAGCCCTCCTCAAGAGGAGAGACCCGTGCTCAGTAGTGGGCCATTAATGAGTTGAAGCCAATATGATATCTACACACTAACCTTTACTAGAGTGAATTTTCAGTATTCAACTGATAAAGAGAAGATGACTGAACCATCTGATACTTTAATAAGTCGTAAAATCCCCTAATTGACATCACTCCAAGACATTTTCAATATGTTATCTATAGACCAAAACAGAAATTGTGAACCCAATTGCAAAGCAACTAGCTGTGGCAACTGGTCTTACAAAGCTGCAAATAAAAAGTATTTCACAATTCATTTGAATAGGAAAGGTAACTGTACTCAAAACTTTAAATCCCACTAGAAGTTACCTTAAAATAAAGTTAAAGGAAAGTCGAAACAACAGAACACAACAGTATTAGAGTTTGTTTAGCGTGGGCGTAATGAAAAACAAACACACTGCAGCTTGCAACGGCTTACAGTTTCACGAGCTCCGTTCTTAAGTACATTTCAATTGTTAATCGAGTTCAGGAAATTAATTAATCAATTAAATAATAACATGTTTCGATGAACAATATACGTGACAATATATTTTTAATACGTGAAATAAAAATACGTACCATAAAAAGCTGACGATGTGCGTTCGTGTTGTTGGCAAAGAAAAAAGGTTGATCTGCTTCTAACTGGCTTCCAGACACTATAATGGAAGCGTTAAGACGAGGAAGTCAGTGAGGCAAAGAACTTTTTCGTCATTCATGAGTATGGTACAATAACACTAGGTACAAAAGAGCCCTGCGATCCCTTATCGTTACCTAGTATATGGGCACTAGAAGAATAAAGGTTGGCTTAGATTTAAATTACAGTCTCACAGAATCAGTAGGTACTTCGGTATGTTTTACAATTTTGGGATAAGCAGCTTTCTTTGTTGGCCTTCTAAGCGACAGTGATTCTCTTTTCATTAATTAATTATATACAGGGTGAATTTTTCAAATGGACGAGGATGGTCAAATCCGATCCTACGTGAAATAGAGAAAAGTACTCATAGGAGTCTCGGGTCCGATTTTGATGAATATTAAAATTAAATTAAAACTGCATCATTGGATTTTTTGAAAAATCAATATTCCTAATCAAAAATTGAAGCTAATAAGGGTAAAATTCTGGGAAGTAATGATTTGCAGCCAACTTAAGAAAAAATAAACATTTATCGGTCACATGAATGCCTCAGCCAGAAATGAGCCCAGGTGCGCTCGCTACTCACTATCAACTAAGCTATGATTATCAAGATCCTAATCATAAGGTTTCCCGTTCACTTGTTTGATGTGAAAAAAACCAAACGCAATTGAAATTTGAATTTTTTAGCAGTTTCGTTGCAATAGTCATCCAGCTCAACCCAACAAGTTCAATCATGTGATAAATCTATCCCAAACAATTGCCAGTATTCCGCGTGCTCCGAAAACATATCCTATTTTCCAGGAGCAAGAACAAAGGACTGATTTTATTGGCGAAACGGATAGTTTTTGCAGCCGTTCGCGTTATAGCCCTACAGGGATGCTTGTTCGCCACCTGCTCCCCTAATATCTACTGTCGTATTTATTGCGAGATCTCGTAACTGTCAATAAAATTTATTATTTATATCACTTTTTATTGGGACACTAGTAACACTTGTAAGAACTTAACTCGATTAGGTTCATGGTCCCATACTCTGATATTAATGCATTTCAGTCAGTGGGTAGGTAGGTATGTCTACGAATTTGGAAAGAGTAACATATGCTCCTGGCTCCTGGCTGAATTGTTCTTACATTTTCAAACAGTTGTTCTTACGGTTACAAATACAGGATGTCTCGTAAGTAGTGGATCAACCGAAGATGGCAGATAGCTTGAGGGTTGATCTGTCGTATGTCAAATAAATCAAAAAGTTAATATTATTATTCATAGACAAACTGTCAAAAGTCAGAGTTCATTTTATTTCAAAACCTTTCCCAATGTCTGTAAAAATTAGAACAAATTTTTCACTTAAATACTGGTTTCTAAAAGTAAATACTAACCTAAAAATACGACCCCGACTTTAAAAGAACAAACAACAGTACCTAATTGACAACGTTACTGACGGTTGGAGAGGTTGATAGCTGGTAGCTAACGTTTGGCACTCAGAAACTTTTACGGAACTGAAAAAAGGTCTATGTTTAATGTTTCATGCGACAAAGTTTCATGCGTGTGAAGCAATTTTAGAATCAATTTACCTGTTCAAAATTTCCTACAGCTTCTGAGAGAATATACATGACAACATGCACTATTTTGGCTCTTTTTGGCATGCAAAAATGGCCATAACTGAGGGGATTTTGAGCGATAACTCGTAAGCGGTGACATTGACGGCTGCATGTCGGCTAACGTCACGTCTGTTTAACTATACCTAACTAGCTAACCGGGCAAATGTTGTTCTGCTTATATGGCACACCATAATCACCTAGCGGTATAAAATATACTTTATGACCTATTCTCATATCCACCAAATATACACGAATTTCATAAAAATCTGTTAAGCCGTTTCAGAGGAGTTCGACCATAAACACTGTGACACAAGTTTTTTTTTTTATGTATATTATATAATTATACACTTCCTTACTATACTCATGTTCACAAACGTTAAAAAACTATAAAGCAGGACTAGTGGATATCCCATGTGTGCTACTACGCTAAAAAAACTGTGCTTATTGAATCGTTTCAGTCGTCTTAAAACATCTTCGCATGAAACCTTCAAATAAAACCGTTTGGAGCACCTCGGTTGGATGGTTTCAAAGTCATAGAAACATTTTTCGTGTTTTGTTTATTATATTAATATAATAAAATGATATCAAAAAAATTCGAAGCGCGTGCAATGGTATCTCTATGGTGTGTGTATTAGGGGAAATTTTTATTATTCCGGTGAAGCGTTTGCGTCCGTGATCTCATCAACTGAGTTTGGCTTCCCTGCCAGCGATAGGTGAATAGGTCGTCCGGGCAACACTTTACTTTAGCTTCAAATTTTTATATGAAGATGTATATTTCATCCAACTAACAGTCTGACGTCTGGTTAACATCTGTACTTTCAGCTCGCCTTAACGTTAACTCGACGCCACTCAATTTTAATTAAAACTTAGCTTTTCTCTACTTCTCGGACTACTTGTACTACAATAATGAATTTTATATGCGGTGCTTTGAGACAAATTGGTGATGTCTTTGCAATTTTTTAACCGACTTCAAAAAAAGGAGGAGGTTCTCAATTCGACTGTTTTTTTTATGTTTGTTACCTCAGAACTTTGGGCTGGGTGAACTGATTTGGATGATTCTTTTTTTAATCGAAAGCTGGTGCGTGTCGTGTGGTCCCACATAAATTTGAACGAGATCTGACAATGGCATCCATGTCAAAATCATATAAGTCTTAAATTTGCATTAAGTATGTGCGCGATAAATGGACGAATAATATATAAATTGAAAGCTGGTGCTTGTCGTGTAGTCCCACATAAATTTGAGCGAGATCTGACAATAGTATCCATGTCAAAAGTACAATGTACTTCACTTGAAGTCGGTTATTTTTTTGTTAAAATATTAGATTATTATGGAATAACGTCATTAATTTTTTTTATTTAAGACAATACACCACCGCAATTTGTCTTTGCGTGGTACGTGCCAGGTGATAGTAATTATAATACTATTCATGATTTTTTTTATTCATATTATTTACACCACAGAACATCTAATAATTAGTATAGATGTTCTGTGATTAACACCATAAAAATAAATGCATTCGGGATTTTTTTGTTTGGGATAAGTCGCAAATAGACTTCATAACAGTATCGAATTTACATAACACATTGTTTTAGGGGTCTAACACCATCTTCGCATTATTGCCTTTCTTATGTTAATGAAATTGGTTTGAGACACATCGGTTGGATGGTTTCAAAGTCTATAGATTCGAATCCAGTGGTTCAGTAATAGGTTGCGGAGATGATTTTTTTAATGGAATAGCCGAAAAACAACCTAATGATACAAAGCAAAAAAACAAAGCAACAACCCATAATTGTCCCACTGCTGGGCTCGGGGTCTCCTCTCACAATGTGAGGGGTACAGGCCATAGTCTACCACGCTGGCCAAGTGCGGATTGGTAGACTTCACACACCTTTGAGAACATTATGGAGAACTCTCAGGTGTGCAGGTTTCCTCACGATGTTTTCCTTCACCGAAGCAAGTGATAATTAACTTGTAATACGCACATAATATTTGAAAATTAGAGGTGCGTGCCAGGATTTGAACCCGGGCCCCCGCGTTCGGGAGACCAACGTTGGACCTAATGATACATCTGATGGTAAGTGGCTATAGTAGTAACCCGTGGATATCAGTGAAACCAAAGGCATCACTGATGCGTTGCCAGCTAAGAAAGAGAGAAGAAAAAGAAAAAAATCTCCCAGCCGTAACAAGACGTTAATTATATTATTTTTTGTTATTATTTGATGCGATAAATAGCACTGAAAACCTAGAAATTGAATATTAACCTCTTGTCCATGCGGAAATAGGGATGTAAGTCTCATGGGACCTAGAAGGAAAATACTGTGATGGCAAATTGAGAGTTATTAAGTACTTAATAATTTTGTAAAGATAGAAGAGAAAGAAAGGAAAATAAGAAATAGTTTTGTCAAATATGTTCGTGGTAGATTAACTTCCTTCATTATGTGGCCAATGTAGGGTCAGTCGTAGATTGTACCTAAATACATATTATAACGATTCTAAAAATAAAGCAAAAATCAACAAATGAGATAAAAACCGTAAAACAAAGTAAACTACGATCAAAAATAAACACATACAAAGCACTATAACTTTATTGAAGCTGGAAGTAGTTAATTAAACATATCAATTACTTTGATTCTGAGGAAAAAAGTTCAGAGGATACTTTGTTTCGTTATTTGTTCGCGATTCGTTGAGTTTTTTTAGTTTTACCTATAAACTATTAGCGGAAATAGCCGAATAGTTTGAGAAACAAAAAGGAATTAGTAGGAAAATACCTTTATCAAGTTTTTAGGTTTCTGAAGTAAAATCGGAACCATTTTCAAATATTTGAAGTTTTTTTTAAATATTATGGATCTCCTAAAACCATTTAAGGATTTAGGGATTCGCTTGCGAAATACCTGGCTTTAAAGTGATAGTTTTGGTTAAAGTCAAGAGTCCTCCCATCCTGCCGGCTAAACTGTTGGAGTTGGACGAGTGAAAAAATTCTCAATAGGTACTAGGTTATATTATAAGAGTATTGAAATTTTGTTTTAAAAAGTGGTTTTTTGTTTTATCGTGTGATTTTGTTTTTGTTTTAAAGAGTTTTTGTGTACAGAAGAAATAATAGTAAATAATATATAATAGTAGTTAGTGTTTTAAAGACGGTTTTTTATTTTCAGAAACAAGATACGGAATTCCGGAACGACGTTCTTGCGTATTGACTATACATAGGTAAATTCATAATTACAGCTCTGAAACTTAGTACATACCAACTCTAAAGTGGAACTGGCTGTTTTATATACAAAATATTTTCCATGAAACTAACAATAAAAAATAATTATTATAACAGGATACAATAAAATCCTTTCCCGTGAGATGATTTGGGACGTTTATATGTTTGCAAAACCATTTTTCCGCGAGTGAAGCCGCGAGCGAAAGTTATGATCAAATCTTTAAGCTTAGTCAGAAGCCTTTTGACGGCTTTAGTACTAGCATGAGTTTAGGTCGCTTATCTATCTTCCCCTCATTGAAAGAACGAATAAGTATACTTGTATGCTCCACGCTAACATATTTTCTCTCCTTAAAGATAAAAAGTATAGTTACTTTAGTACGAAAGGAAAAACAAACTTGTTTTACCACTCTGTAAAATACTGAATTACCCTCACATTTTTACCGGAAAAGCAATTCAAACCTACAAAATAATGTTGTATTTTGCGGCTTCCCGTCTGTTTTCTATTTTATATCGCTAAGGGCTCTCAAAACGCATTACACGAACGTCGAGCCTTTTGAATTCACCCGCTGTTTCGTACTCCTTCCCAGATGAAACACCCGGCAAAGTGAGAGCCTTTCAATAAACTGCACCGAGACTACAACATGGATAGAAATAAAATAAAATAAAAATAAGCAAATAGAGGGAAATGACATTTGAATGAACGACGGAACGTTAGCCTTATCACAATGCTGCTGCAGGCGATATTTTTATTAGTAAAAATAAAATAATATTTGAAAAAACTAAAAATTCTCTTTTATTTGCAGTACTCGAATCAGTTGTCTCGGTACATAATATAACCATTAAATCAAATTATTAAATTAAATTAACAATAGTAAAAGCGAGGGAGGCGTCTTGTTTAATTTCTATCAGAAATATCATACCTATTAAGTAATCGTAAAATGTCATTGTTGGCTACAAATCTATAATGGCTTATTACTGAGAACGCGTATCCTTTTGAGGAAGCCTAGACCATCCTACATCACGCTGCTCCAATGCAGATTAGGGAACGAGTAAATAGAACGAACTGACTCATTTATTTATTACTCTTTATAGTTCGAATTACCTATAAAAATTACAGTGAAATTTCTGTTATCTTTCTTTCACTTCTATTTGTGTCCGTGTTCTGTGGCAACATCATACATGCGCCGTATGCATCTTTGTTCGCTGTCACAATGCGGTGCAAAACAATAACGACGTACGCACTTGTTTTTGGATATGGGGTGGTAGGTAGGAAAATGTCTCGACTTCAAATTTGCATACCTAACGTACAGAATATTTTTTATACACATGTTCTATCGTAAACAATTGACGACGAACGATAGATGACTTATTTTGGTTTAGACTCAAAAATAACTCATTTGTTTGGGAAAGAAATCAGTTATTGTACAGTTTGGTATTTTGCCCACTAAAACAGATCCATAATATAGTATAATAGTAGTATGAGAAAGTTCCGGAATATCCTGAGTTATCTACTCATGTATACCTTTGTAATCAGATTAAAAATGGATCCTTTTTCAACAGCCCATGAGAAATCGCCAAAAAACACTAATTGATCTTGATACGTTCGCGTTATACGTAGAGCACTACCTCAAACACGCGCTCAGCGTTATGAGTCGTTTAATAGCGAAAAACTTAGCCTCTTTAAATCGTTTTCTTACAGCACATACGCGATTATTAGGTAAAAATTTTGAACACAAATATTACCGACGCAAAATAAGCAAGATAGCAATTTTTTTAATAAATTAATCGCATCATCTCCAGATTTTTGTTTAGTTGATATTAATCATCGGTTTAAATTACCGCCTTTGTACCTACTCTTATTCACTGCTATGAAGCAAGTTCCTAATGCTGGGGCCACACTAACGGGAAATGCCATTAATTATCGCGATGATGGACGTTTAACGTAGGTGTAGCCACGACTTATCGCGATAATTTGACAACGGCATTCACACTGCCATTCGACAGTAGGCGATAGCTCAAATGGCGGTACATCAAAGAGATTATCGCGAGAATGAATGCGTTGAAGCGGCCACACTACGTATGTCAGTGTGAATCGTGAGCGCGTTGGGATCGCACGTGTTTGTCTTCGTTAATTACGTACTATGGCTATGGAGTGGATTAACGAAAAAGTAATTGCATTTCTCGAGATTCTGCAAACAGAGCCATGTTTGTGGGATCCGAGACTCAAAAGTTTCAAGAATCGTGCTTCGCAAAATGATGCTTGGCGACGAATAATGGAATTACTACCTTTTAAGGCAACTATTGAAGAAATTAAAAAGAAGAAGGAAAGCGTAATGGGTTATTATAGAACCCATTTAAACAATTTAAAATTCAAGGAACATTAGCGCCAATTTTATCGCCAAGAATGGGCATTCACGTTGACCGTTCAAGTGTGGCCACTCACTTTATTGCGTTAATAATTAACGCTATATTTATCGCGATGATAGGCATTTACGTTTCCTGTAGTGTGGCCCCAACATAAGGATTACGAAAACATATTTTTATTTCGGAGTTTTTGTCGACTGACTGAAATTGCAGTCGAAGTATTAATGGAAAGAGTTCGACTTCTCTTAAATAGGCTCCAGTTCAATTCGCAACTCAGTCGGCGTTTTCGAGTGCAAAATATAAATATTTTAGAGGTTCGTGGCTCAACAAATTTAGCTTGAAAAACCCGGTCGTTGTTTATCTATTTCTTTTATTTTATTTATGTTGTACGTATTTGAAGTATAAGGAATTAGGATCCAGTTATAATATAGGAAGAGCTTCCTTTTGGCCATTAATGCATTCGCATCGGTGATGACTTTTCTCTGATACTGATATCAATGGCAAAGGAGATCATTCTGTTTATTTGTTGACTATTAAGATAAAAATGGTCCAGCAGTAGACTTCTGATAAATTATTTAAACAAACCTTCCATAAAATTAAAGATAAATTTCACTGTCTAGTTTCAGAGAAATATGCAATACAAAACCACAAATTTGTTTAATAATATTCATTGCAATATCCATGTATACTTTCATTTGTACAACGATGAATCCAATATCGGAAAGTTTAATCCAAACAAGCTAAAACGATTGCTCATTCGAAAGATACTCCTATAACAGCGAGCATGTTTGCATTGCTACGAGTTATAGGGAATTTGTACAGATTGGTAAATATAATAAAATACGTTCAAGAAAATAAAGAATTCTCTCGGAACAAAACTGTGTTGACTTTATTCGAATATTAGTTACATTTTTGTCATGAATATTTACAATTTTAAACCAACTATGAAGATAACGTTGTAACTTTTTCTATGTAAATAGATAAATGAATGGACAGAAGACCAACCTGATGGTAACTGGTCACTGTAGCCCATGGACTCCAGTAACACCAAAGCATCACAGATAACCAAGTAGCTTTACCAAGTGGCCGACTAAGAAAGAAGACAGAAGAAACATAAAGAA
Source organism: Thymelicus lineola (assembly GCA_963932265.1). Taxonomy (NCBI): domain Eukaryota; kingdom Metazoa; phylum Arthropoda; class Insecta; order Lepidoptera; family Hesperiidae; genus Thymelicus; species Thymelicus lineola. Next base: position 4,900,531 of record OZ010690.1, on the reverse strand, counting down.
CTGGCTCTCAAGCTCCCAGCCGGAACAGAGTCGTCGGTGGCTGACCAGCGTTAGCCATAAATATCCTACATATTGTCATGTCTCGAGTTTTTCTCACTCTGATGGACGTAAATATCACAGTAAGTGTGTTATAATGGACTAATGCGGTTTGGCCAATTTTGCAGTTTTGAGAATACAAATGTATGCTAATTTCCCTTCATCGTACTTTACAATATTTGACTTCACCGAAGTAAGTAGAAGAACTGAAATTCTAAAGTAGACTGGAAGATTGGAAAATAACGGAGAGAGCATTTAATAATTTAGGAATACAATAATTATTAATTTTAAATTATTAGATAATTATATTTCAATTAATAATTCTGAATTCCCGCGTATTTAGTAGCCATATCTATAAAATTAACATTTATGATTAGGGTAATTTACTGTTTACAAGCGTATCTATACATATACCTAATTGAAACAACAAACCGCTTAGAACAACAAATCTTGGAACAACTTCATCCCACATTTAACTTGACTTTCACCTCTAGACAAAGAACAATATTTTGATACCGCCCACTCCGTTCCTTGAATCGCCCACTCCGCGTTTGAATCGCCCACCCATTCCTCAATTTTCATGTTCATCTTTCCAATTCTACTCTGAATCCGAGTTTCGAGATATAAAATTGGGTCGTAAAGATCGTCTTCTAGACATCGCGTCGGATACTCTAGATTCCGATATAAATAAAATGCTAATCCACTGCCCCCTGTTTCCTTTTACTATCAAAGTTGAGTCTGTGTCTCGTCTAGTGATGTACCAGTTATATTCTTGAATACCTACTATGTAAACTATTTTTTACGTAGAAAGCGCTTACGTGAGAAGATATAAAACCATTATAAAACCTAGTGACTACTGCTATCTACTGGCTATCATTAGGTACTAAAGAATACTTAGAAATAAGTTGAGTAGCGCTATTTGACGCTGATCGCAATTTATAGTTGCTAGAGGCGTTAACACTAGAATAAACACAGTGAAAAGAAGTAAGACATAAATTTATTTTATCTTTTAGACAGAGAATATATAATGCTTACCTACCTACTTACATGTCATAAAATATGTATACATAACCAAAGTGTGGAGTTTGAATCTGAATCATCGCACTTTTCATAGCATTGTCGTTTTTTATACTTTGAGCAGGCAAACGAGCAGACGGGTCACCTGATGGTAAGTGATCACCGCTGCCCATGGACATTAGCAACACAAGGGGCGTCAACAACGCGTTGCCGGCCAATAGGGGCCGATAGACCCGCTTCTTGAAGGACCCCATGTCATAGCTTAGAGAAAACACCTAATTAATGTGCATTAATTTAAACAATTTTGTAATATTTTCCATATTACATGCATTTTCGCCGTTTTTTAATAATTTTATTTAATCAACTTTAGAAAAACCTCAAAATGCGTGATGAAGTGCTTTTTTGTCTAGATCTGGATATTTTATACCCTGAATCTTTCGTATAGCTAACAAAGGATACTTAGTAACATTTTTAATTCCTAAGCGTTTTCATACTTTGAATTTTAATGAATTTTATTGAAAGCCACAAAAATATCTATTGGTGAAAGTGACCACTTCAAGGTCGACAAGTTTCATAATTATAATCCTGAAGTATAATGTCATAGAACAGACTTCTCGAACAAAATGTGTGTCTCGACCGGGAGGTTCGATTTTCATAATTGAGCCCCCGTTCTCCTTCCAAAATCGAACAAATCCATTGAAGATTGAAGCCACGTGGCGCCAATGCTTTGGACATACATGGTGTTCGCAGTGTAGGTTCTATACGCTAGTAATAATACTTCAATGTAATAATCGGATTTTTACGTACTTTTGATGTTTGTTACGTACATCACTATCACCTTAACTGTAAAAAGCAGTGACCCGCGGGCGATATCGGCAAGTTCAGGATAACGGCTAAGCAGTTTTGTTCCAAGAGTCGTTAGTGTCTGTAACTGTGAGGGCTTGTAATTTGTTGTATTACTTCTACAAGAACAGGCGAAGGTTACGCGTACAATCCAATTATAGTGATTTCTCAATCCATAAACTTATGATAGATTGTGATGTGTGTCAATTATAGGAACCGGGGTTACACGTATTACAATCAATTTGATTGTACAATCAATTAGTTATTATGATTTGACGAAAATATTGAAAACCGTTAGAATAACAAAATACGTGATCCTCCGCTTGCTTATCTAAGTATACTTAAATAGGTACTTATTAAAAAATAAATTACCAGAAATACGAAAAATACCGTAGGTTGTAAGAAAATACCGGAATAATACATGATCATTTGGTAATGTTCATTATTATAGTATTTTCAGATCTCTAATTTGGTTATGGCTGTATTACATTAATCTTTGACTGTATGGCGTATTAAACGAAGAAATTTAATACACTTCAAGCAAGCCCGGCATAAAGATTGTCAATCGTCAATCAGCTAGGCTACACGTGCAATCATTATGAAAAAATTCATAATGATTTTTGATTGACAATCATGCTTGTACGTGTAACCTTCGCCATTTATATTTGTTTTTAAATCAGGTGAGATAAACATTTTGAGCACGAAGGAGAATGTTGATCGTATAGGAAGGTGTCCAGTCAAAATCCAATCCAATAGTGTATTTCGGCTTATGACATTTTCTTCACATCCATGAGAGACTAATTTGGACAGCGAAACCCAAAACACAATTTTATGAATTTGACCAGACTAGATATTACTACTCCACCAATCCCCACTGGAGCAGCGTGGTGAAGTATGCTCTATGCCTCCTCAAGAGGAGAAACCCGTGCTCAGTAGTGGGCCATTAATGGATTAAAGCCAAATATTTATTACTAGGCTTCTCTATGGTGCTACTCTTATGACTCGTATCACGTATGGGTCTCATAATGATGAGACATTATTTCCACCCACAACTCAAGAACAGATATCTCCGACCAGAATTTGAACCGGAGACCACACGATAATGAGCATTGACTTAAATCGTTCAAGACACACAATAGAACATGCATAATAAAATACTTGGATCACCTACTCTTTTATTCAAGCGTTTCTCTAACGCAGATATTTCAGCAATTTTTTTAATAATAATGTAAAAGGAATTTTAAATAGAAACCTTTTGAAGAAGCTTACTAAATTAGGGTAAAGACTTAATTAAAACTGCGTAGTTAAAACGATTAAGTGTACAGACAAAGAAAATACAGCAACATTGTTTTATTATATTACTAGATAGCCAGTACCACAAAATTAAAACAGTTTCTCTCATAATTTAATCCCAAACCACACAATGCTTATTGCGTTTCGTATCCAAAGAAAATTATGATAGTTTTGTACTAACTAAACGAAAACTCGACGGAATATCAAAGTTGTGAAGCTTATACACTGCAATGAATGTTTGCTGAGTGAAATTTAAATTAGGTGTGTGTATTTTGAGAGCAAATGCAAATATATTTATGAAATGTATTGTGTTAGTTCGCGTTTGAGACTACCTTACTATCCAAAGGCTAACGTACTTTGTGATCAGTCGAGCAAGCAACAAACGCGATAGGATAGGAGATGACAAGTTTTTGAGAGCTAACTTGCATCAGAGATCATCTAAGACTAAGCCATCAGTCCAGTTGTTCTCTTTAGATAAGAGTTAGTTATGTGGCCTGACGGGCGAAGAAAAAAATTCGCTACGGGGATCTCTACTAATTCCAACTTCATCAATCCCGACTTCATTAGTGGAGTAATCCTTTAGGTCTCTTTAAATTACAACGAGGTCTGTGTCTACAGAGACTGCTTAAACTTACCTATTCGTGTTTGGATGATCATACTATGTTACGAGCCTTTGCAAGCCATGATAGTACCTAAAAGTTCGCACAAAAATTTCGTTGGGAAACTTGCACACCTGAAAGTTCTCCGTAAGTCTTAATAATATTCAAAATGGTGTGTGAAGGCCGCTCATTAGCTAGTACGCAGTACGAAGGCTGTATCTTTTCACTGTGAGAGAAAACCCAAGCCTTACAGTTTTTATGGGTTGTAAGAATTTTCTGTTATCTTTGCTTTTTTCATTCTCTACACATCATTCTTGTAAGTAATGTGGGCATAGTTTTTCCAACGCTACAACACAAAATCAGCAGATATTCGTTGATAGATTTAATATTAGGTATGTTAATTTTTTTAATACGACAAATGGAAAAATCATATTTTTATTCTAAGTATTTCCATTAAGCACAGTCTATTTCAACTTTATTACTAATTATGGTATTGATAATTTGAAAATATTTTGAAATTTAGTTATTATGGCAACCTATAGTGACATCTTTAAAACTTAATTTAAATTTGTATTACGTGAGCAGCGCTCTCTTTTAGTAACAACTAGTACTACAGATAATGCTGGCTGGGTTAGGGTTCAAATCGAATGTCCAAAACAACAAGTCTATATTTATTGGTTCGAAGTTAACTAGGAGTTTCGCGTATATTTCAGTAGATGGCGTTGTTATTTTACTGCTGCTTCCGGCTGAAAATCTTTAATTTGTATTATTCCTTGATAATAATATTGAAAACCCCAAAATATTTACGAAGAAAGTTTTAATAAAAAAAGTTTTAATAAAAAAAACAACGTGCAGTCAATGTGAAAAATTTGGAGGGACATAAAGACGTTTCAGGAGAGCCGAATTTGGACAGCTCCGAAACACAATTTGATGAAATCAAAAACAAATGAAATTTGTTTGATTAGACACACCTAAAATAAGTATGTGGAAAGCATTTTAGTTAAGTATTGCAAAGTGTGTGACTAGGCTTAATTTATAGGCCAATAGGCAATATAGGCAAACGTGAAGATTTCGTGAGATTGAGTTTCCTGTTCACATAGACCCTCGTCATACGCACGCTATCGTCAAATTGTCGCTTGCTTACGTCATCACGCTGCGTATGACGTGCGTCTACGTAGACAGAAGGCCATGTCAATGCCGACGGAACCTTGTTTTGCATCATATTATCATTATGACGTGTAAGTCAAAGCCCGTAGGTCTCATTTATTTCAGGATTTTCCGAAACGCATTTGTCAAACTTAGGATAAGTAAAGCAGTAATTCTGCAAAGAGGAACGACCTGTGACTATGACATAAAACTGATAAACCTAAGAAAATCGTGTGTGTGTATTTATGTAGGTACGTAAGAATTGGCGTGAAAGAATAAAAATAGCTGAAATTTCATCCCGTATGCCACAACTCTTTGTTTGTAAAAGGAATCAGTTAACGGCGAACTTCATCATGTCGCTTCTTAGCTGTATGTCGGTATGCGCGCGCATCGTAAAACTTTTACTAACATAATTTTTCCAAACATGCCAAAAGAAGTATAACTTAAAAACTTGATTGGTTCAACAGGTGGGTATTCTCTCAGTGATAGAGTTCTCTCAGTGATGTTAAACAGTACTTTGTAGTTTATCCATCCATCCATATTAAGCCCAAGCAGGGATTGCTTGGATGGATATACCTACTCGGTTCTACTTTCCTGCAGTTGGAGGTCGTTAGATTCTGTACAACGTATCTATCATATTGTGGTAATGTTCTTTACTAGCCAATCTATCTTTCTTCTAAACACTACAGCCTTGTAATGGCTTTTATCAATACTAATATTTTAAAGAGGAAAGGTTTGATTGTTTGTTTGCATTGAATAGGCTCCGAAACTACCGAACCGATTTGAAAAATTCTTTCACTGTTCGGAAGCTACACTATCCCCGGGTGACATAGGCTATATTATATATGTTTTTTTACTATTTTTCCCAAAGCGAAGCGAGGGTGATTTCCTAGTCTTTAATATAGCCGTATTGAAACTTGAAGACAAGGAATTCTTACCGAAGCGAAGCGAGGGAGTGTTTGTACTTATACATATAAATACAACAGGAAATTTTCTTCCAATCTTCCTTGTTTTAAAATAACATGTAACAAAGCTATTGCTATAAGTTGAGTAGGTACGTACTTACTTTTACCTTGTACTGTGAGGTTGTTATTACAATAAGTGCATTTATAGAGTTGTGTTTAATTTAGGTTTCGCAACATTTAAATTTTAATCTTTCAATTTCATCAAACTGCCTAATTGAGTAAAAAAATAGGGAAACTTGCATTTTCCGTCTTTCGATAGCATTTTGTAATTTTAATCATCGCAATAAAAGAGGTTCTATTGAAAAAAACAAATAGCTCATTACACAAATTAAATATTTATTCCTATTAGATACTAATCGATTTTACAAACTCTATAACTTTATTTACTTAATTTTCAGAACAAGTAATAATTTGTATTATAATTTTAATCATCACAAATAGGTAAATACAGAGTTCTATATAAAAGAAAAACAAAAAGCTCGCTTCAGCTTCACAGATTAAATATGTATTCCTGTTGCTAACCCAAACACATACAGATACACAAACTCTATAAACGTCCCCATTTCGAAAATTGCGTCGTACTCGAGATCGCATGCGCGGTTTTATCGATCGAACACCGAGGGTCGGCTCTCGGCCTTTCGCCATCGGTCTCCAAGAGAGCAGTACTCCTGACCAGCTACAGTGAAAACTGAGTGCATGTACCTAGCCGTGGCTCTCATCATTATCATCGCCAGCCTCGTCAGATTGCAGGTATGTGATCAAACTGTATCCTTTTTGAAATGTTGCTATTCACCCCCGGGGTGAAAGGACAACTTATAATGTCATTGTTATTATTATTCCCATTGGTTGTCGTAATTTTTTTCATGTGGACTAGGGAAGGTTTTTTTTTTATTTTATTTTTGATATATTTTTTGGTTTATTTTTGTAATTTTTTTAGTCTCTGAATCTGTTTTGATTAAGCTTTTATAATTTATTATTATATTTTGATAACGCCAAATCAATTTTATGTTGTTACTTTGTAGAAGGAAAATGACTTACATTTATTTACTTATGTAGGTACATGATGCATATAAAATGATAAATTATTATTTTTCTATGTATTTAGGTATCATATAAAATAGGTATCATATAAAAATAGGTAAAAGAGACGCACTTCGCTATTATTTATATGTATCTATTTAATAAAGTCGTATTTTATTAATGTTTTGAATCATACAACTTTTGCCAGATGACAAACCTATTAGACCAGGGTAGAAGCCTTTAAAAATAATGAAAAGTGAAAAAAAATTATAATAGAATGAAACCTATTGCAAAAGGAAGAGAATATAACAAAAAATAAAGGAAAAATAATTTACGGGCGATCTGAGGTCGGGAAGTGGGGGGGAGGGGGGGTTTAATGGTAAAAAACGGTTTATCTCAATTTCCAGCAAAACTATAAGTCCTATGGAAAAAAGTTAAATGGCAAAGTTATAGGTAATAAAAAGGTCTACAATTTTTGTATTTACACTTTTTTCACATAACCTCAAAATTTATGTGAAAAATTCAAAAAACCAAGTTTTTGGTTTTTTATTTTTATCTTTTACAAAAATTTTTTTTTTTTAACGAAATTTTGTGAAAACTTACCTTTCTATGTCCCAAACATACTGTAATTTTTTTGATTTAAAATATTTATTTTTTCACCTTATTTTGACTTAATATCGAAAAATCACCCTAATTTTCAATCGAAAATTCACCTGTCAAAATATCCGCTTTTTTAAAAAAATCTGTGAGCTTTTTATTTGCTAAAATCTCTACTTTCTGATGGTATAAAAAAGATATACACTACTATGGTAAATTTTCTCAGAAAATGCAATGAAACGACAACTATTTTTGCATGTTTCTTGCAATCTTTATGGATTTGTAATTTTTTTGCTTATTAATTTATTAATTTAACATGGATTTTGACGTTTTTCGATTAATTAAAGTGTAAATTTTAATAAATGGCTCAAAATTGTACATAAATATTAAAAATATATATTTAAAAACTCGAACTCGAATAATTTTTGTGAAAATAGTTGTCGTTTCATTGCATTTTCTGAGAAAATTTAACATGGCAGTGTATATTTTTTATATACCATCAGAAAGTAGAGATTTTAGCAAATAAAAAGCTCACAGATTTTTTTAAAAAAGCGGATATTTTGACAGGTGAATTTTCGATTGAAAATTAGGGTGATTTTTCGATATTAAGTCAAAATAAGGTGAAAAAATAAATATTTTAAATCAAAAAAATTACAGTATGTTTGGGACATAGAAAGGTAAGTTTTCACAAAATTTCGTTAAAAAAAAAATTTTTGTAAAAGATAAAAATAAAAAACCAAAAACTTGGTTTTTTGAATTTTTCACATAAATTTTGAGGTTATGTGAAAAAAGTGTAAATACAAAAATTGTAGACCTTTTTATTACCTATAACTTTGCCATTTAACTTTTTTCCATAGGACTTATAGTTTTGCTGGAAATTGAGATAAACCGTTTTTTACCCTTAAACCCCCCCTCCCCCCCACTTCCCGACCTCAGATCGCCCGTAAATTATTTTTCCTTTATTTTTTGTTATATTCTCTTCCTTTTGCAATAGGTTTCATCCTATTATAATTTTTTTTGTTTTCAAAAATTATCGACCCTGGACTATATAGGTACTTTAAGAATGTGAAAAGTTTGATGTTATTTTTATTAATGCCAAAATGGATTATTTTTACGAGATTTTATTCCGGATATATTTGTATGAAATGCAATTTTTATCACTTTTTATATTCACAAATCTGAGGATAATTTTACACATGACTCACCCCCCTCCTACATCTATAATTATAGAAGCAGACAGGGGCATATTACATTTCAATCAGCAAATTCGGGGTACTTCAGTCCCCCGCCCTCAACCCCTTACGCGGGTAAGGGTGGGGGTGTCTGAGTCCGGAAGCAATGGCAACACCTGTAGTATCAAATGTATATCAGCTTGTTATCTGTTGTATAAACTTTTGAGTAAAGCTTGCCGGATAATTGAAAAAAATCAACAAAAATTTTAGTGGAGATGCGTTCATTTTTAAAAATGACGATCTCGTTATTTTTCAATTTAATAACGTTAGAATACCAAAAATATTTGTATGTTGTCTCAACAACAGCTGCTTGACGTCCAAAATGAAAATTACAGTCAACAAAACAAATAGATAATAAATAAATCGTTTTAATAAAAAAAAATATACCTAGGTATATGGAACTGAGCATCTATAGTTTTGATGATCGAAATATCGAATATCGCGATATAGCGAAATAGCGGACAGACACTTGATATTTTATCGCAATATGTGCAACTATAGCCACATTAATAATTACTAAAATTATTATTAAAAAGATAAAATTATTAAGACGACACAAGAAAAATGTTTTTTATAATTTCTCTCTGTCATAAATTAATAGATGATTGAATATTTATAAAAGAAAATTTAAAGCCAGAGTGAATTGACAAACTAACAAACACAGTTGATGGTACCGAAGTCATAGTTCGGCTCTCTGGCTCTGACGTCACTAAGATGGCGGCCAAGAGCATTCCCAATTTTCTCGGCTAATATACTTAGATTGCTTACAGATTACATAGGCTAGTGGTAAATCAATGACCTACACAGAAAAAATAAGATTTTTATAGTAGAGAAGTGGCAATATTTTGGTTAGATATTATTTTAACTATTTTATTTAGGGATGCTAATATTCTCATTCTTTCTAAACATCATTATCATTAGGTATAATATTATCATCTTATTTGGTAAATATCATAGGCACTATGTAGGCACTTTTTTATGAATGTGAGTCATTTTCCTTCTTACCGTTTTTAAACACACAAAATTTCATTTAATTTCCTATCTTTCCTGAGTTTAATTTTTTTTAAATTTTTGGAATTAAACTCCTTAAGAATCGATATTCATATTTAAGGGGTATGAAAATATACTTATGAGGAGTAAAATCAAACTTTCTCCGTTACGTTATGCGTTATGTGTTATGTGTGTAATTCGTAACAAAGAATCTATTATTGTGTAAATAAAAATCACTTTAAAATGAAATAATTAATATAGTATTAAAATTAAATGCATCAAGCATGATTTCAATAATATAAAAAATGCGTTCATTTACCCTCATTTACATAATATATTTTATAATCGTTCTTATGGAGTTAACTCCAGTCGTGCATTGGAGCCGACACACATATTTTTTTTATTACTTTTATGTTTTTTTTGTTTTTTAGGATCCACAAAATTAAAACTAACCGGCAAGAAGTAAGGGTAAGTACCGGTAAGATGTAATTGTATGGTATTAATATTATTATTTTATTTAGTACTCTTGTATATTCTTGTAGTTATTTTTTTTTTAATTTTTATTTATGTTTTATTTTCTTTCTCTGTGCTTATTATACCGCTCATCGTGTGTTTCTGTTTGGCCTAATGGTTAGCTGGCAGAGAATGCATAATGCATTAAGCTCGCCATTTGTACCTTAATCCTTTATTTAATCTTTATTGACCACAATACAGGTATTGTGGTCAATAAAGATTAAATAAATAAATAAATAAATAAGAAGTAGTCTGGTAAGGATTTATTTCTATTACTTACTAATTATCATTTACAAAATGCTTCATTAAACATAGGGCAAGAATTATTGTTTACGTACGTGATATAAATGTTCATTTTAATTTAGGTATGAAAAACTAACATATATAATTATCAACACGTGCCTTAACCAATGCGATCATTGCATTATTATAATATATACCTATCGTTGTATGCATCGCTTTACTATTTTCATCTTGAAACGAAAATAGCTATAAATTCTTTGACTATTTGTAGGTATTTCTGAAAATAAAAACTTAAGTTTTGGCTATAGAAATTGCCTATGGAATATTTTACTTGTGTAATAATCTCGTAACTTAAAAAAACATCTAATGCTGGCCATACACGATCAAATATACTCGGCAAGTTTGTGGCGGACTTGACGAAACATCCAGTAAACTTGACGGTGTATGGCCACGATATAGCTATCTGGATTCTGGCAGCTATCTCAAGCACACTGGATGCCGCGTCAAGTCAAACTATGACGTTTCTTTATTTTTAGATGTCAATTTTATCTTAATAACATGACACTGATATACAAAAAATACATTTTACAGGGTATTACCATACTGAAACGAAATATGCCATTTTTTATATTATCATCAATTTTAAACTGGAGCAGCTCCACACAACCAAAAAATTCGACACTACGAAAGAGTCGCGTAAAATTTAAAAACAATATTTGACACAAGCTAAAAAATACAGAATATTGCCATAGAAAATTCACAGATGGCGTTGTACCAATTTCTGAATCACGCTGTTGAGATTTCTAGTATTTAGGTTGTTTATTTATCATCAACCAAGAAATATGTATTACTGACTGTGTGGCGCGACTTTCTTTCAAATGGGAGCATTTCCCGCGTAAATCCCGATCCCTGGGAACCCCAATCACCTAGCGGCATAAAATATACTTATGACCTATTCTCATATCTACCAAATGTACACAAAAAATTGCATAAAAATCGGTCTAACTGTTTCAGAGGAGTGCGACCAGAAAAACCGTGACATATTAGATTCACTCAAAGGAGAACCCCAGTTTCCATAGAAACTCAGGCCTAAGTAGACAAGACTGGAAATTGGCTGTTAATTAGATTATTGCAAAAAGTTCAATTTCTCCAATTTTCACGGCTGCCAGCAATGGCCAACTAAGGAAATCCTAGAACGAATCACCTTAATTATAGGTTATGATTATGTCATACTCGTGTCACAGTGCTATTTAATATGTATGTTACACTTACGTTGGCGGGTGTCTATTATAATTCTACTACTTCAATGGTTTTCACCCAAAACGAATCCCCTGTGTTTCACCCCTTGTTATTCCGAACGTAACCGTATTGGGGCGGCTTAGAATACTAACCACAATCCCACGCCGGATGGGTGTCGTAAGAGGCGACTAAATCCGGCCTACTGGTGGTAGGGCCCCTCGAGGGATTACATTGCTAATATTGATTTTTGAATTTAATTTTTTAAGCATTATACAATATACGTATTTATGGCATGGAAAACATGATGCAGCTATGGAAAACATGATTATTTGTTTTTCTGATGTTTCCAGTTGGTATGCTCCCAGTCACATACTATAATTGTCTTCTATGGCCTTTTTGATAATAAAAGTCCTATAACCTATTTATTATCACTTATAATTTATATTAATGGATGTGGTCTCATTAAAAATCTTCCATGGATTTGAACATGGTGCGACTCTTATCTTGCTGTCAAATTACTACACTTGGATAGTCTTCTTATATGCATAAATTCTTGATTTCTAGATAGAGTAAAGGTTCTAGAACGTTTCCCAAGCAATTTATTGATTTTCTGCATATAGACATGCAGCCCCGGATCTAAGGGGGGGGCAAACCGGGGCACCCGCCCCGGGCGGCAGTTTCAGGGGGCGCCAAAATCGTCTTATATAGTATGACTTGCTCTACAGAGCGCTTAGCATACGGAAGCCTGGTTGGCTCACCGTAACTTGTAAGAAAAATTCACCACACATTTGCCGTGTCAACAATTTGACGTCTTTTACACAACTAAAGACTAGTATGAATTTTTTAAGTAATTTATCTCAAACAAAGAAAATAATAGCCAGGGCAAGGTGCGAACATATCGCCAGTATCGGTGAGCGCCTAATCAGTTACCCTTCAGGGAGTCGCGCTTTCTGGTCGCTCGCCAAGGCCGTTGTCGGTAACATCCGTCGGTCGTCATTTCCACCATTGTGAAGACCGGATAACGATCTGGCCCTAACTGCAAAGAAGAAAGCCGATCTTTTGGGTATTCTCTTTGCAGCTAACTCGAGTCTTGATAATCGTGGGGCTACACCGCATTTCATTTCATTTCATTTCATATAAGGTTCACGCACAAAGCGGTAAAACGAGCTCTTTTGTCTCTCGACGTCAAGAAGTCGAGTGGCCCAGACGGAATTCCAGCAATGGTATTAAAGATGTGCGATCCCAAGCTGACTCCGCCGTTGACACGTCATTTCTCCTTATCTTACAGTGTAGGTAAAGTGCCATCTTTGTGGAAGGTTGCTGTCGTACATCCAATCCCCAAAAAAGGTGACAGTGCCGACCCATCAAACTATAGACCCATCGGAATAACCTCCCTTCTCTCAAAAACCATGGAACGTGTTAAAAACACGCAGCTCCTCGAATACCTAGAGGAACATCAGCTGGTCTGTGACAAGCAGTATGGTTTTCGTCATAGTCGATCGGCTGGTGATCTCCTGGTATACTCACCCATAACTGGGCCCAAGCCATTGAGAGTCGCGGAGAGGTGTTGTTGGCTGTAAGCCTAGACATCGCCAAGGCGCTTGATCGGGTTTGGCACAGAGCCCTTCTATCGAAGCTACCTTCATACGGCCTGCCGGAGAAGTTGTGCACGTGGATAGCCAGCTTTTTGTCGGAGCGTGCCGTTTCCGTAGTTGTCGACGGTCAACGCTCTGACACTAAATTTACTAACGCTGGCGTTCCCCAAGGTTCGGTGCTTTCTCCCACGCTACTTATTCTGCATATCAATGATATGCTGGAACAAATCCTCAGCATGCATTGCTATACAGATGACAGTACTTGAGATGCGCATTATTCAGGCCGCGCAAACTCCTCTCAGTCCTACATAGAGGAGAATAGAACTAGACTTGTGTCCGAAATCGAGCTCTCTTTGGAGCGGGTCTCTGACTGGGGTCGGCTAAATCTGGTTCTATTCAACCCTTTGAAGACACAAGTCTCGTTCGCGTTCTCCGCAAAAAGAACCCCATTTGTCATGGCACCGAAACTCCAAAACACGCCTCCCACCATAAGTAAAAGCATTGGGATCTTGGGAGTCGACATTTCGAACGAAGTGCAGTATCGGGGCCATCTGGAGAAGAAAGACAAACTTGCCTCCAGAAAACTGGGAGTACTAAACAGGGCAAAGCAGTACTTCACACCGAAGCAGCGCCTGCTGCTCTATAAGGCCCAAGTTCGACCACATATGGAGTACTGCTCTCACCTTTGGGCTGGTGCACCCAGTTACCAACTAAGCCCTCTTGACTCCGTACAGCGGTGTGCTGCTCTAATTGTCGATGATCCCAACCTTACAGACGGCTTAGAGGACTTAAGTCTCCGGAGAGACGTAGGCTCTCTTTGTGTCCTCTACCGTCTCTACTATGGTGATTGTTCCGAAGAACTTTTTAATCTGTTGCCACCATCCACCTTCCTTTATCGCACCACCCGCAAAAGGTTGCGGTTCCACCCGCATCACCTTGACTCGTGGCAGTCATCAACTGCTCGTTTCTGCCGCTCGTTCCTGCCACGAACTTGCGAGCTTTGGAACAAAATTCCCTCTGAGGCATTCCCTGTGCGCTATGATATGGGGTTCTTTAAGAAGAGTGTTTATCATATCCTTCAAACCCTCCCTTGATGCTGCACGTGTCCATAGGCGACGATGACCACTTACCATCAGGTGGGCCGTATGCCTGTTTGCCCGTCGTTAACATAAAAAAAACGCTGGAGAGAGGGGCGCCACTATCAAGTTCTGCCCCGGTTTGAAAAAATCGTAGATCCGCGGCTGTAGACATGCGCAGTGAAATGCATCCCGGTCCTAGACGTAGCAGCTCCTAAAATACTTAGATTAGATTTATTCACCATGGACTAGCGCTAAACCTACTCATAGATGGTTCTATGTTCATATTTTTTATGGAATACCTTAATTATTTTATTTTACTGTACCCAATGATATTATATACAAAATATGCCAAGATGGCGCTGAAATTAAGTCAGTCGAATGTAGACAAGTGTAGCGATTTTAATTCAAACAATTGATAGCTGCCTCTGAGTGAGGCCGTCTAGCTCTCTTTTTCACTATTATGGTTTTAGTAGTGCCATCCCTTTTACATAATTTACCAATGTAATAGTGATTGATGTAGTGAAACAAAAGATAAACGTGTGTGTGTTGCAGCTCGGTCGGAACAGATTTTTTGATTGATTTGCAAGGGCATATCTTTCGTTTAATATCATTGACTGTACCATTAAGTATAAAACTCAGAATGTTACTTTAAAAATTTTAAGTATGGTTTTTTTATCGCGCGTTGTGAAAGGGGCTAGACGGAAAAATACGACACTTTTTGATTCTTACGAATGACGACACTTTTTTTGAAGTGATTCAGAGAGTTTTACAGAGATGGCGCTACTAGCGTGATTCAACAATACTTAAATCGAAAGGAACTTCGTTCCATCCGGGTGTCCCTTGACACCTCTCATGTTTTTTATTTTTATCTGTGTTGAATGTCGATGAATGTGTTGATGAATGTTCTTGTGTTGTCCTTAAATGATTTGTGAACGAAGCTGTATTTGCAAAACAATTTTAGGTACGTATAGCCGTTAAAATTTCTTAACTCGTGCTCAAATGTGTGCACAATGTTAAAACAAGTAATTTCTATTAATAACACTGAAAATAACTGCAAATTACGTTGATATCGAGCTTTTATGATTTTTGTATAACGTTATAATAATGGTAGCTGATATGGTAAATTATATGACAATTATTTTCAAAGTGTAGTTTTCTAAAACTTTATTAGCTGCGTTTAGTGATTTTTGGTAGGGGAAAGACTTATGGGTCACCGAAAGTTGTAACGTATTGCGCTAGACTCTGGTGATGCGTAGCGGCCTATGTACACATTGTTGCCAGATCTGATTTTTAAAAATCCGTAGAACATCACTCAAAAATCCGTACATCCTCTACAAAAGTCCGAAGATTTACAAAGGCGCACTATTATCGATGTGTCGCTCGAGTTCCAGTGGCCTTAGAGCGACAGCTGTCGGGTTCCTATAAATGACATACATCACAATCCATTAGAATTTGACGGATTGAGAAATCATTGATTTCATTGTACCTTCGCCACTAAGAAGCATTTAGTTTGATTTAAACCAGACTTTAAAATTAAATTTTATGTAATAAAATAATAAACTTTGTTACGCAAATAATTCATCATCATCCATCATGATTCATGAAATATCGTAGGTACATCTCATTCACCACTTGAAATATTGAGTTAAGCATATCAATAATATCTTTATTTATTTGTGTAAGAAAACAAAATATTGCTAGTCCCTAGTAAAAATAACAACAACAACAACAACAACTCTTTATTGTACACCAATATACAGTAACATCTTATACTATTAATAGATATAATGGTACAACAGGCGGCCTTATCGCTTAAGAAGCGATTTCTTCCAGGCGACCTTGGGAAGAGAGACAAAGTAGTGGTGTACGAGTGCTTAGTGAATGAATACAGTTAAAATACAGAATGTTATAAAATTAGAAAGAAGGTAATATAATAGCAATTATAGCGAAGTGGTCTTCAAGCTTACGACGAAAGTACGCTTTAACTTTGCTTTTAAAAGTATTTATTGATTGAGCACGGCGAACAGGCAGCGGCAATGAGTTCCAAAGAACAGCCCTAGCTGAAAAAGATTTAGCAAAGAAGGTAGTAGAACACTCTGGAAAACTTAGGGCTAGATTAGTAGAAGATCGAAAATATTCAGTCTACACGGAGCATAATGTCCAATTTTGAGCGTTTCCGAAGTGATTTATTGATTTCCTGCATACAGACATGCGCAGTAGATCCATCCCGGGATCCCGGTACCCAGACGTAGCCTCCCATAATACTCGGGTTCTTTCTTCTCTAACGACGTCGCGTAAACCTCCTAAATGTTTATCTTTTATTTTCCGTTATTATCGTTATTCTATATCATAATTAATCTACTTTGCATGATTGTGGTGTTTAAAAATAAAAAATCTTCCCCACTCCTTTGGTTTCTTATGTTGTTATCGTGTAGTTCTATTCCAGTAATAACTTACTTTTATAACCATGCCATGGAAAATTTACCTTTGATGGATATGCCTGTTTCCAATTAATATCGGTACGTATTTTTTTATTTAAGTAGTCGACAATCTTGCTGACGATCATTTTGATGGTAAGTGGCACCCGTTGCCAATGGATATACATGGATATTATATTTATATTATTTTATCTGTGCTTTAAATACCTACATCATGTTTTCAATTATGCAACGTAATATTTCATTTGGTAACTACTAAAAATATCAGTTATCTTTGATTGGTTGACCCGGCTGACGTTTTTATACAACATACATATATATATTATACAAAAATATTAATAATCATAATCAAATATATAGCCTATTTCAATAAAAAATTATGTACAACTCTAATGATGAAAGAATTTAAAAAATCGGCTTTATAGTTTATACCTTTTTATAATATCAGTTTAGATTTTCAAAAATTAAAGTAAAGATGGTTCTAGCTAGACGTCTGAAAAAAAATCTGTTTATTTTTTATTGTTAAAAAATCAGAGTCTGGATTTTTTCTAAATTATCTAGCATCTATCTAGAGTATAGGTCCATTCTGGAACGTTTCCGAAGTGAAGTATTGATTTCCTGCATATAGACATGCGCAGTTTGATGCATCCCGGTCCTAGACGTAGCACTTTCTCTATTAGTTGCAATTATTCAGCATGGATCTCGTGTTGAAGCTAGTACTTAATAGTTTTATAATTATTTTTATTTTTTATTACATTGCAAATTTTATTTTCCTATTCTGGCCAGTGTTACTCGAAAGCTTGATATGATAAGTGAACGACGTTGAATTTTGAAAGTGTTTTCAGGTAGGTACGTATGGACCTTAAATTTATTTTGTTAGGTACATACTTCATGATTATCATAAAGTTAGCAAATCATCTTAATAAATAATTGACCCAAGCCATTGAAGTATTATTACTAGCGTATCGAACCGACACCGCAAACACAATGTATGTCCCAATGCATTGGCGCCACGTGGCTTCAATCTTCAGTGGATTCGTTCCATTTTGAAAGGAGAACGGGGTCACAATTTTGAAAATCGAACCTCCCGGGCGGGACTCACATTTTGTTCGAGATGTCTGTTCTATGACATTATACTTTTCCGCGATAATAAGTACCTTATGTACGGTCTTTGAGACCATTCAACCGATATGGCCCAAAATGGTTTCATTTTAAAGGCAATAATCCGAATATGGTTTGAGACCACTAAAAATACATTATATACATTCGATAAATTTTAAGATATAAAGTAACTTCAACACAAAAACACTGATATGTCATACTAATCAGAAAAAAATTTAGCTTAGTGGAACACGCCGCCATGTCCGCTTATTTACAAAATTTCACAATATATGTTTATTTTGAATTAAATCGTATTTGTTGCCGTGCTCCGTATTATACCATTAATGGGTTGAAGCCATCCAGCTATAAGTATATAAAATTTCAGATACTGATTCATCAATGCAAAATTCTTGTAGCCAAAAAGCTGAAATTTACTTTTCCAGGTTTCCTTTTTTAAAATTCCCCTATTCTTTAAAAGTGATTTATTGATTTAATTATAATTCAATAATTTCAGTTAAAAAAAATATAATAAAAAAATATTATAATTATTAAAAACTATTTTTTGGGTGTTTGACCCCTTGTTTTCCTTAATTCGAATTGTAAGTACCTATTATATTTTGTCGCTTTCTGTATTATTTCTTGTATTTCTTCTTTATTATTTTCTGTCTAAGACAAGGGCAATTGTATGCGTCCCGGACATAGTGAGTCTTGCAATTTTTTTTACATTTCTAATTTTATGTATGTTTGTATCGACTTTTTAAGAAATCAATATCAAATACATAGTACTTATGGCTATCAAAATTACAGTAAAACAGGTCATAAAAACTATGTACACAGATGCAGAGTAAATTTTATAATTTAACGATAGTCTGAGCTTTGAAATTAAATGTGTTTTTTTAATATTTTTTAGTATACAAAATTAAGTGTCCCTTGTAAGTATATAATTTAAAGTAAGAATTTTCAACAAATTATAATACCTACTACTATGTTTATTCCTAAACATTACGAAAAACATCAATGTAATAAATATAACAACTAGGCATCAGTTTTTTTTATATATACATACTTGCATTTCCCTGGTTTAAAGGGATGAATATACAATTACAACTCTACTAAGTTAAGCCAATAAACTACCAATGAAATCTGGATAGAGAACAGGTCCATTCTGGAACGTTTCCGAAGTGATTTATTGATTTTCTGCATATAGACATGCGCAGTTTAATGCATCCTGGTTCTAGGCGTAGCTGCTCTTACAGCAGAAGGTTTATTCGCCATGTACCTCTCGTATCGAAAACTTCTAATTACGTGTGCATCTCACGTTATTTTAGGCCTTTTTCATTATTTTTTAATAGTATTATATGTAAAGTACTTTGCGAATACTGGTAGGCGTTTGACCATAACAAAATGTACAGTTATTTATATTTTACTTGGCATATACTTTACGGTGAATGTTATTTTGAATTATAAAATTTATAGTATTGGTGTTAAACTGTAAGTACTTCAAGCTGTTATTGTTTAATTACATTTGACGATACACTACGTTGTAATTCATTTAGGTAGTCGATATTGTTAAAAATTATGACGATGTTAAATTAAAACTGAATTAATTATTATCTAATTTGTAAGTGCATTGGACCATTATGCAGGACACTGTAAAATACTTCTTTTTGATCAGATATCTTTTTGATCTGAATACTTTAAAAAAATTCTCAATGCCAGTTAAATTATTATGTCCCATAGTGATTAATTGATTAATTAAAATTAAATTATTGTAATTATTGTAATTGTAATTTGTTTTTAATTATCTTCTCTCATTCCCGCTGCACCATTCTGGTTTCATTTTCAATTCTTTCACAGTTCAAGCGGCTCGTCTTTGGCACGCACTTCCCGATAGAATCAGAAGACCCGCTGGTAAACTTGTTTTTAAAAAGAACCTCAGGACTCATCTACAGGCTTGTCATCAACGTAACTAAAGACATTTTCTTTGACGTTGTGTATTTATGTATATCTATGTAGGTATATCTGAACTTATGTATTTATTATAGTTATATATGTATTTATATATGTATTTTGTGTACTTTTTTATGTACGTATTAATATGTATGTATATGTGTATCAACTTACCTTCCCAAACCGCCTTTCGTG
The DNA here is from genome assembly GCA_963932265.1 of Thymelicus lineola. Lineage (NCBI taxonomy): Eukaryota > Metazoa > Arthropoda > Insecta > Lepidoptera > Hesperiidae > Thymelicus > Thymelicus lineola. The sequence continues at coordinate 4,880,440 of OZ010690.1, read as the reverse complement.
CATTTCTATTTTGGCCAATGGTTAGCTGGTAGAGAATGCACTAAGCATTAAGCTCGCCATTTGTACCGTGATATTTTATTGTGGTCAATAAAGGTTAAATAAATAAATAAATAAATTTAATTAGATGATTATTTTTCAATTTATAATACGAAATGCTTTGGCAACTTACACGGGCGCAACAGAAAGCATCTTCATTTAAAAGTTAAATAATGTCGTAATTATTTTTGTGCCGAATAAATCAGAAGGTCATTGCGGAATCAACAAAATAAAAATATAATCTGTCTCTATTGTTGCAGAGATAGTGATATGTAAGATGATAGTTGAGATACTTGTGTTTAAAAAAACGCAACATTTATATTTGTTGTATTCCTGCACGAAATTGATAATTTGTTGAATGAAAGTTTTAAGTATTTAATTTATGGTGATAATTTTTTTTAATTAAGTCCTTTGTATTTTTTTTAATTTTCATATTACCAATTTACTCCATTGAAATCTTCTGTCTTCTGTCACTTCGTGATTTATTAATTTTCTTGAATAAAGGCAGTTTCATAGCTATTATCAATATTTTTATCAATCGAGAGCTCCATATTGTCGCTTAGTGATTTATTGATTTTCTGCATAAAGACATGCGCAATGGGATGCATCCCGGACGTAGCAGCTCTAGCCCTAAATTAGATTACTTCCCGTGCAGCCTCCCTCTTGATCACTTCTTGATTGAGTTGTTTTAAGTTTTACTGTTAGTTATTTTTTGTGTATATTTTTCTTCGAATGACTATGCTATAGAAATAAAAGCTCATATTTTATATTTCAAACAATACCTGTGAAAAGTAATTGGAAGTTTACAGTTGTTTTAATTTTTAAATTGTTTGTTCCTATATACCTGGTGTTATGTTTAAGTATTTTTGACGATAGACTACGTAATGATTCATTCAGGTAGTTGATACAGGTAAAAATAATGAAGATGTTAAATTAAAATGGAATTAATAATATCTAATTTAAAATACAATAACTAAATTGTAAGTACTTTGGACGATTATGCAATGCACTGTAAAAAACATACTTCTTCTTAGATCAGATATCTATGACCTATGAAAAATTTCCTCAATGCCAGTTAAATTATTATGTCGCTTAGTGATTAATTGCTTTGCATAAGGACATGCGCACTAAGATGCATCCCGGGAAAAGCAGCCGTTGTACTTCGTCCTCCACCACACACACCGCCATCGTCTCGGGCCACTTGTTGATTTGATTCTTTTACTTTTGTTTTCATTTAACTTAATCTATTTTAATCAGTTTCGTACAACTTTTACCTCAATACTTTTTAATTCTAGTTTTATTAGATGAGTTATTTTAATAATTTTGTATTTTATAATATATTACTGAAGCTGACAGCTAAGTGATTAAGTACATTTTGTTGGATGATAATTTATTAATTCATAATATACAAAGTATATAGATTGATATACGAAATGCTTTGGCAATACGACGTACGTCATGTATCACGGGCGTATCAAATAGCAACTTCATTTATTATTTTTGTGCAGAATAAACCTTAAGGTCAAAATCATCAAAATAAAAAACTAACTATAATGTTGCATAGTAATAACTTGTTGCATAATTATGTAAGATGATAGATAAGTGTCTAAAAAAACACAATATTTATATTTGTTGAATTCTTTACTTTTTTGAATGAAAGTTTTAACTTTTTAATTTAAGTCTCCAAAATTACCTTCATCGCAAAAAACCTTTGTATTTTTTATTTTTCATTATTAACAATTCATTCCACTAAGCGCTCATAGCCCTGCTTGCGTCGATTTTAAGTGATCGACAAAGTTAAGCAACAGCGGGCGCGGTCAGTAGTTGGATGGGTGACCGCTAGTGGCAAAAAATTCTTGAGCGTTTCCGTGCTTCGGAGGGCACGTAAAGCCGTCGGTCCCGGTTGTTATCATGATAACAGTCGTTAAGCACTAACCCCTCCACCAATCCGCACTGGAGCAGCGTGGTGGAGTATGCTCTAGGCCTCCTCAAGAGGAGAGAGCCGTGCCCAGTAGTGGGCCATTAATGGGTTGAAGCCATTCCACTGAGAACTTCTGTCTTCTGTCACTTAGTGATTTATTGATTATCTTATATAAAGACATTCACACTGGGATGCATCTCAGACGTAGCAGCTCTTACAGTAGTTTGATTACTTCCCAATTCCCATACAGTCCTCATTTGGTTCATTTTTTTTGCGTTCTTTAATTTTTAAGATTTCTTTTTATATTATTTTTATATCTTCATCAATATGGAAGTAAATACTCAATAGTATTTGTTTTTGTGTATGAGTGACATAAATGGACAGGTATCTTAATTAATTTTCAAAAGTACGTACGTATTGCAACTAAAATTACAATCTGGAAAAGTTTTTGATATAGTATATTAAATATATAATTGGGGTTTATGTTTCCAATATTTGAGCGATTTAATTTTATTATATAATTTTTTTATAGTTTGATTCGTGCCATATTAATCATTTGATTTAATTTGATCAATTACGTAGCCATAAATTGTAATCTACGGATTTATAATTGATTATTAATACATTATTCTTCATCTGAGCCTAAGCGTAATGGCTGTATCAATATATTGCATCAAAATAATTATATGCATTTTGCATCCCATAATAGCGAGGATATTGGCCATCATCGTCAATTTTCTTTACGGAGAGCTTCAAATTGTCGCTTAGTGATTTATTGATTTTCTGCATAAAGACATGCGCACTGGGATGCACCCCGGACGTAGCAGCTCTAGCCCTAAATTAGATTACTTCCCGTGCAGCCTCCGTCTGAGCTGAGCTACTTGTTGATTGCGTACTTTTGTTTTTATGTTCTTTTTGTTTTCTTATTATTATATTCATATCAATGGTTTAATCAACTTAAAAAAATTGTTTTATTTAGTATGTGTAAGTGAAAAATATACAATCCAACAGCTGATGTTCACCGGTACGTATCACAACTGAAATAACATTTTTTAGTTTATATTTCATTTTAATTTTACGATATAATTTTTCGAGTTTCTTGTGTGTGATGTTAATTATATATAAACTATTTAATAATTTTATTTTATAATTTTTATTAAGAGTTTGTTTTGCTGTATTCACAATAATCAGGAAGCTATCAATTTAAATTACTGGCATTGCAATATATGTATCTGTATACGTTGTACCCCACTTGAGTGCAATGGCAATATCAATCAGTATATTGTATTATCAAAAATTATGTAATTTTTACATCCTATCGAAGATTTTCATGGCCATCATCAAATTAATATTCATCAAGAGCTGAATATTGTCGCTTAGTGATTTATTGATTTTTTGCATAAAGACATGCGCACTGGGATGCATCCCGGACGTAGCAGCTCTAGCCCTAAATTAGATTACTTCCCGTGCAGCCTCCCTCTTGATCACTTGTTGATTGGGTTGTTTTGAATTCTACTTTAATTTTTTTGTGTAATATATTTTTCTTTCAATAACTATGCTTTAGAAATGGAAGCTATTCTCATATTAATTTATATTTCAAACAAAATTAGTCAACAGAAATTGAAAATTTACAGGTATGTACGATGGCTTTTCTTTTTTATCTTCAAATATGTTTGCAACATTAATTGATGTTTACTGGTACTAATTTTAACTAAAATTATAAGTTTCCAACATTTATATTACTATTCTATTTTGACAAATTTTCTCAATTGGAACCCTATTTGTCGCTTAGTCATTTATTGATTTTCTGCATAAAGACATGCGCACTGGGATGCATCCCGGACGTAGCAGCTTTAGCCCTAAATTAGATTACTTCCCGTGCAGCCTCCCTCTTGATTACTTGTTGATTGAGTTGTTTTAAATTCTACTTTAATTTTTTGAGTAATATATTTTTCATTCAATAACTATGTTTTAGAAATGGAAGCTATTCTCATATTAATTTATATTTCAAACAAAATTAGTGAACAGAAATTGAAAATTTATAGGTATGTATGATGGCTTTTCTTTTTTATCTTCAAATATGTTTGCAACATTAATTGATGTTTACCGGTACTAATTTTAACTAAAATTATAAGTTGCCAAAATTTATATTACTATTCTATTTTGACAAATTTTCTCAATTGGAACCCTATTTGTCGTTTAGTCATTTATTGATTTTCTGCATAAAGACATGCGCACTGGGATGCATCCCGGACGTAGCAGCTCTAGCCCTAATTTAGATTATTTCCCGTGCAGCCTCCCTCTTGATCACTTGTTGATTGCGTTGTTTAAAGTTTTACTTTTAATTTTTTTGTGAATATTTTTCTTTCATTAACTATGCTTTAGAAATGGAAACTGTTAGCATATTATTTTATATTTCAAACAAAATAAGTGAACAGAAATTGGAAGTTTACAGGTACGTATGATGGCTTATTTTTAATTTTCAAATATGTTTGCAACATTATTTAATGTTTACCGGTACTAATGGCAACTAAAATTACTAGTTTCCAACATTTATGATACCATTCTATAGTGACAAATTTTCTCAATTAGAGCCCCATTTGTCGCTTAGTGATTTATTGATTTTCTGCATAAAGACATGCGCACTGGGATGCACCCCGGACGTAGCAGCTCTAGCCCTAAATTAGATTACTTCCCGTGCAGCCTCCCTCTTGATCACTTGTTGATTGAGTTTTTTAAATTTTACTTTTAATTTTTTTGTGTATATTTTTCATTCAATAACTTTGCTTTAGAAATGAAAGCTATTCTGACATTATTTTATATTTCAAACAAAATTAGTGAACAGAAATTTATTTAAAAGTTTACAGGTATGGCTTATTTTTTTTGTTTCCAACATTTATGATACTATTCTATAGTGACTATTTTTCTGAATTGGAGCTCCATTTATTGCTTAGTGATTTATTAATATCCTGCTTAAAGACTTAAGCACTTGGATGCATTCCAGACGAAGCAACTCTTGCCCCTAATTAAACTATTTTCCATACAGCTTCTGTGTTAGCTACTTGTTAATCCCGTACTTCTAAATTTATGATCCACTCATAGTTTATTTTGTTTATATTTTTTTGTATTATTATATTACACAATTATAATCTTCTGTTAAATATAAGTGACATTTTGAAAAAAAACTGGAATTTTTAGGTATATATCGACACCCGCAACGCATAAGGTTGTAACTTGAAATCCGTCTTTTTCAGAATAAGCAAAAAAGTAAAAGTTAGGTATTTGAATGCTTTTTACGAAAAAAGTATTGAGTTTGCTGAAAAATTAATATGTGCATCAATTCTATAGGGGTAAATACTATAGTTTGATAGGTATATATCACAAAAAATACTGTTAGAAGCTGAGATAGCATTAGTTACAACCCAATGTTTTGGATAACTTCAGCAGCGATAAGGTTGTATCTAGCTAGTTACAACCGTCTTAGTGATGAAAGGTAGCCTACTTATAATGGAAGTAAGTTATATTCTTGAATTTTAATATTAATTATAAAGCTTATATTATAAAATAAATTATCAAGATCAAAAAAGTTTAATTATTCATGCTACCAATGACGACTTCGGCACCTGGCAACATAAGTATACCTCCAGGACACAGGACCAATGGAAAGATAAAAGAGCAGGAATGAATAATTCGGGAACTTGTTCTATTACCGACAGGGTAAACCAAATGACCAAAGAGCAACCAAGGATGCAAAGTGGTGTCGGGTTTCTCATCTACAAGCCCCTCGTCAACAATATTGTGCAAGTTGGGGCGTGTCAGCCAGGGTATCGCAGGAACCTAACACTAAAAATATTCAAAGTTATTTGTTGAAGGTTGCACAGTCATATGCGCCGACACCCCGACGATGAGACTGAGGTTATGTGTTAGGACAATAGTAGATCCAGAGGTATCCTCTAAAGCTTATTTCACAGTTGTGATGGGGGACTGGCAAAATGGCGCCGAGATAAAAGTGGGTCCCTTTCCTTCGGAATTAGATGGCGGAATCGTCGAGGACACTTGTTGGCTAACTTTTTAGAAGAAGGAAAGATCTGTTTATGATGAACTCCTTCTTCAGAAAGAAGCCTCAACGCAAATGAACATGGATAAGTACCGATGGTTAGACAAAAAGTGAGATGGACTTCATTCTGGCGGACAAACGGCAGCTTAAAAAGCAGAAGCCATAACCGTCTTGTAAGAGGCACATTAAATATCGTCGTGAAGCTGGAACGGTTACGCCTTATGAAGTCTGCGCTTCACCCAACACCTGTCACCCCAGTGGATGAGTTTAATACCAGCATTTTAACCACCGTCCACGAGGTAGGATCGAATTATTGAAAGATCCAGTGGTAAATCTCTTATTGTGTCAGCATAAACTCTTGGTCTTATTATTACAAAGTGCAGGCGATGCGATTTGTGAGAACAACACAAATCATGTAAAAAACACAATTGAGTGAAACCAGGGCTCCAAAGTATTCGCCAGGGATCTGTCTATTTAGCAAAGTCACCTTAAAGCAAAGCAAAAGGAAAGCAAGCCTCTCAAGCTCCAGCTCCCTGCGAGAAGAACAACAAACAAGCTAAACTGACCGTACACAGAAGATAGTGAAGATAGTGAATGCAACAACATCATTTAGCTGGTACGGCACGGCTGGTACGGGTAAATAACAGCTTTCTAGCACTAAAGGTCTCTGTGCTATGCTGCGAACGGACGGACGGACGTACGAACATGACGAAACCACAAGGCTTCCGTTTTGACTATGAAACCCTAATAACCACAAATTGTAATTAAAACACGGAGCTCAGATGTAAATTTGTAGGACAAATACACACAAATCGTATAAACATTAGCCGGTCGCTCAGTAAGCTAAGTCGTGACAAAGCAGTATCTTAAGTTACGGTTCCGATACGTGTATTGTGATGCCGGTCAAAAAGTTGTAAGAGATGTTACTTCCACGCTCAACAACGAACATAAGAGACGTAATTCGCTTTACGTCTAAAATATTGCTGGAACTTTTCTTCATATGGCAATTACTACCTTCTTCAACTGGCTATCTTCGAAACTACGAATGCTAGAGATATGTCGATACTACTGTCGTGTAGCTCTTTTCACGGGCTACACGCCTGTGGTATAGTCGGAAAAGGTTGTAACTTGAGTTACAACCTTATGCGTTGCGGGTGTCGATATAGTGATTAGTTATTAGCCATTGCTTACGTATATTTACATTAAATCGGTCTTCTTTTATTTTATTTGCTCAGTTACTAGAGTAACAAGACGCTTAAGTTCATGTGTTGGTTTTTATTCCATAGATTTGTTTTTAAAATTTATTATTTATTTATTTCATTCCATAATATTACCACTAATATTACAGGCATGTCCTAATGCGTTAGTGTATTTCACATAAATTATATTAGTATATTCATTATTAATACAATATAAATTAAACAATATTCTTACTATTAAAATATACTTCAATATATTAAACATATCGGTACATGCAGGCTGTATAACTCTCGGACGCACCAGCTGCAATGATCAGTGCAGTGCAGTGAGACAACATAATAATTGTTACATCTCGCCGGCTATACAATAACTATGCAGTATTTTTTTCTTTCTTTTAGGTTTATTAAATAATTCTTAAACTGTAACTGGGAGACTTTATTATCCTCTCTGAAGCTGCTAAATATACATATATTTAGCAAAGGGTTTTATCACAATCTTAATCTACTGATTTTGTTTGACGATTACGAATTCCGTTAAATACTCATAAAATGTCATTCATCGTGCATTAAGTGTAAAGTATAAACTACAGACTATACGTGGGCGGATAAGTTAATTTCATCGGGACATGCGCGCTACATCTCCCCGGGCGCGAGCTGTATTGATTTATGTGCATCGAGACATGCGCTTCGTTCATCACGACCCAACCTGTCCTCGCTAGTCATAGTTTATGTTTTTTTTAGATGATTTCATGTCGCTTATGACGTTTTGACCAACTACCATTTAACCCTAGATTTCGTTTACAAAAAAATTTCAGTATTATACAGTAAATTATAATTTAATTTGATTAGAAGTAAATTAAATTTTAGTTGTAAACATTTTTATTGTAGTATCAATCATTGCTTACTTCTCAGCAGCACTTGTATACAATTATAAACTCTAAATTACGTTTATGGGAACTGAATAATTTATTGGAGTTGATTGTAATTGTCTCGGCATGGCAAATTATCGACTTCTCCAGAGGTCATTATAATTTTAATTCCAAATACGGGAAATTATTAAGATAAACTTTTGTAAGAATGACTTAGAGTGTAACTGGAAGATTAAAAAACGATTAGGTGTTGGTTTCGCTCACATTTCTAAAGGGGATATATACCTTTCATCTTAACTATAGTCTAATTTTATTTAACTACTAGGAAATCGTCCTAGCTTCACTTCGGGAAAAATAGTAAAAAAAAATTAATATAGCCTATGTCACCCGGGAATAGTGTAGCTTCCCAACAGTGAAAGAATTTTTCAAGTCGGTTCAGAAGTTTCGGAGCCTATTCAATGCAAACAATCAAATCTTTCCTCTTTATAATATTAAGTATAGATTAAAAACATTATAATATGGAAAAGTTGCTTTCGTTATCAATTCAAACATTGGTGATGATTCATACTACTTACGGAATTAAATAACTTTTCGTACGTCATGTTAACCTCATCAATATTAAAGTCACGGATCGCCCGCTTAGCTCCGGGATAATCGATATGTCATTTCTATTTATGATTCTGACTTGTCCGAAAATGAATTTGTCTTGGTTTTGTAGTGGTATGTATGCACGGTACTAGATCACTACCTAGTGTTGATTTTTAATCTTCTGACTGGTGGTTTATATTAATATCTGGACATTTTAAAGTTCTTAAACTGTATTAATTTCCTACATACCTAATTGAAGCGACATAAATGTGAAAGTTTCCACAATCTTTTCTTTAGATTCGGAGATTATAATATTAGCTCTACGGGCGTTATGTATAATACCTACATATTATTACCTACATAATATTTATCATAACTGGGTACCTAAATCGCACCTTCGGTGCAACAAAGTCACAAATAGCCAAAACTGTAACAATGAGTTAGTATGCCAAATTGTCTATAAAACAAGCATTTTACGTGAAACTGTAGCAAAAACTATAAACAATTAATAGTATATATATTTTTAACCTACTACAGATAGTAATCCAGTAATATGGAAATAAATGCGAATGCGAAAAAATCTTAAAGTCCTCTTCTGTAAAATTACAAAATAAGCTTTTGTGCCTTTGTTGCACCGAAGGTGCGAAATAATTATCAGCTATTTCACTTAAATGTGTGTTTTCATAAGGTTTTCATTAAATTGTAAACGTGGTGTCACTAATGAATCAACTTAAAAATGGGCTGAATGTTATGGTTATTCATAACTTTTCATATCCATAGCTTAAATGTTTGACACATAATAATAAAGAAAATGTAAATCTTTTACTAAAATTATTGAATTTAAAATGTTTTATTGTAATTTTCTTTTACTAAGAGGCATCAACATGTAGTCAGCACTAATAGTTTAAGTGGGTAATAAGTAGGTGTAATATTAATTGTTTATAATATCTACATATTAGGTATTTTGTTTTAGATATTAACTAATTACCATTAGTAGTATCTGCAGTGCCAGATTTATATTTTTTATCAGTGTAGGCCAATTTATTTCCGCCGCCCCATGTACCTTTCTAAAATAATAATTTTCCATTCATAGTAAGGAAGGCACTTATTTAGTCACTAATAAAGTGCGCAAAAAACAAGAATTACAAGTTTTTACGGCACTTTTTAATAGCAAAATCATCTATCATATCATCTTCTGAAATCTGCCACCCCTAGGACGCTGCCGCCCCTAGGCCGCGGCCTATACGGCCTATTGACAAATCCGGGACTGAGTATCTGTTAATCTAATCTTTCCTACCGTTCTAAGTTTGATTGGCAGAAAGTATTTTTAAAATCAAGGGTTTTATCCTGATTAATTACAAATAAATCAGAATGAACAAGTATTATTATAAAAATGTCCCGATTATAATATTCTCCTTAATAAGCAAGTGTAATATGAACGATTAGTGTATCCGCTTTGATACACATCGAACATTATCGGAACATAACAAGCTTTGAATACTAATCGAAGCACAACAATAACAATACGTGCAATAGATGTTAAAATTTAATTTGACGTATGGTACGTTATTTCCCATTATAAAATTACCTACGGAAATTTTAATTATTTATCTATCCATAATTCTCAGTAAGTGAAATCAACATTACTGATATAATTTAAATTAAAAAAATACTTAATTGAAAAATGTTACTATAATTTAGCAGACTACTTTAATGACAAAAGTGACCAGTAAGTATTTAAATATGACAAAATAATTTAAACATGACAATCTAATTTAATATGGTTTAATAATAACATAGTTTAATAATTACTATAACTTAATAATTATTATAATTTAATTTAATATTACATAATTTAATATACCCGATTTAATTTAAATTAAATTAAACAGAAAATATTACAAATAAAATGAATTGGTGATAAAATTGCAACACCCTTTTAGGGTTATTTGTGTAGCATGTGATGTGACTGTGTTATGTATTACTACATAATATTTATGCATTAAAGTATTGATATTGAGTATTGAGTATTGATATCTGATACCGAAGTTTCTGTCGGTTAGGCCATTTCTGATAAACCGACAAACAGAGAAAAATTCTAAAAATCATTGTCAGGGGATCTATTGCGTTTTCAATTTTTTTTTTTTGATGTCGAGACATCGAAGTACCCTTTTCGCAACTTAGTTCACAGAAATGTTATTTTTTTATCACCCGTTTTACACCTTCAGTGGATGATTTTTCAAAAATTATATTTTAGCGCTCCCCTTACTACAGGGGAAAATGGTTTTACTAAACGAAATCACGAATACACAACCAGGATAAAATTTAACCTATCTTGTCTTGGACATGGCATAGTCCAGTCACATAATAGATGCGTGCCAGAGCTAGATTTCATCTTAATCAGTGCAAAAGACAAAACTCAAAACATACAAACTTTATCTTCGCATTAAATTTGTATTAATAAAATCCGATAAAAATTCCGTAAACTGACTGTAAAACTGTAAACTGTAAATTCCGACGGAATAAACATATTTTCTTTCTTTTCTTTCTTTCCATCATATATTAATAGAGAGGATTAGTAAAATAACATATCAACTATTTAAATGTAATAGCGATACCTAGGCCAATGGTGCTACCATTGGCTTGAGTTGGCCCACTCGTAGCGTCAGTTTGTGTGAGTTAGTCGATATAAAAACTAAAGTTACGTCGTACTTTCGTGGCGCCCGGGCGCTGAGCCGTGCCCCCGCATCACTAACTGGTTAGTGGTTACTCTGCAGTTCCTAGTGATGTACCTACCTAGTACTATGTAACTATCTTACTCAATGGTAATCAACCTTTTTCTCATAGGGGCCACAAACACGCACCTATTAGTCATGGTATCGTGGGCCACAGAAAAAATAGGTTATAATTTCTCAGGTTTTCGCGATTGTTACAAATTAAATTAAACAACTTAGAATTGACTCATTGTGTACATTAAAAAAAGCCATTTTCTGACATCTTACACTACAGTCTGTGGTCAAGCAGTTCTTTAATTCAAATTATTTAGGTGTTAATAAAAAAAGTAACACCAGATGGGCGGTGGGCTAACCACAAAAAGCCGGCGGGCCACATGCGGCCCACGGACCGCAGGTTCAAAAAGGGAGGACGTTATCATATTTTTTATCTTTCATTCTGAAAAGTTAATCTGTAGGTACATACGAAAATTCAATGTTGCGGTGGCTATAGTCATTTATGGATTGACGTGAAATTTTATGGAAGTTAGTATTTTTATGAAGCGCTCATAGCTCGGAGACTTATGTCAATACTTAGGTAAGCAATGTCAGAGGCCCTCGGGCGCGCGGTTTGTAAACTTCCGACATTTGGGTTGGACACTAACCCTTCCACCAATCCGTACTGGAGCAGCGTGGAGTATGCTCTATTGTTCCTCAAGAGGTGAGACGGGTCTCTCAGAACCATCCATGGCCTGAAGCCGGATGGACCGCACCCCAACTAAAATAGTTCTGATACCAAAATGAGTAATTGGTGACACACATCATATTGACTAGAGTTGACTATTAAGTAAAAGTAAATACGGATTTCCTTGAACGCAATTTACCTAGATCATAAATGTGAGATATGAATCATTAATTTCCGAATGTCAAGACATGTTGGTTTTAGAATTGTAATTAAGCAGGGTAAGTAAGAAATGTTTTGGCCATAATGCTCAAAACAAGTTATTAATCAGAAAATGCGTAATAAAATGCAATATGAACGGAAATAAAATCGACTATAAAAAACTCACCATCTTTACAAAACATTTCACTGCCACTTAATGGTACCTAATTTAATTACCGTCGCAATAGACATCAGTAATGCCAAAGAATTAACTGATTCTTTATCTCTTCTTAATAGAAACAGGTAGAAGACAAAATTATGAAATAGAGAAGAAAAAATTAGAAATAGAAAAGTAAGACAGAAACAGGGATAAAATTAAAAAAAAACATCCAACCTAAAAGTAAATTAACCGATAGTATCGAATATCGATATGCTAGTGAATAGTGATGTTCTCCAATAAACCGACGCGAGCGCAGGACGCGCCGCGAATCTCGCCCACACCTGGCGCCATGCACCTCTGTAACAAACGCTCCTTGCATAATAATGAGACTAAATTATTAATAAATGAAACTAAGTAATGGGATACAGGTACATTTCGACGGAGAAAACAACCTGGGTAACAGAAATTAGTTACTTTATGATGAAATGCACGTTCAAAATAATCTATAGAGGATAATAAAGTTTTCATTGTCTAATGCTTACAAAATTATATTTCTGTATTGCAAGAATTTCATTATGACACCCGTGGCTGAAGAACCTAAAGGAAAACTTGAGGTTGTAAGAAAATAAAAATTGAATCCCCGAAAATGTAATAACAAGGTACGACAAAATTATTTTCAGCCAGATCGTCTTCGAAAGACAGTCAATAGGGGCTTGAAAATATGTAGTTCACTTGAAAAAAAGAATATCAGTTGTCACAGAACAAAAAGATGTCCTTACAAATATTCATAATATAATTCTCTTGCCTCATAGCAAATAACCAAATGGTGGTAAATAGCCAAATGGTGCTGTGATAATTATATTATTATATTACCGACTGCGAATCAATCATAACAATAACTCTCGTTAGATACAGTGTTATAATAAACATTTTGTCACATGTATTTAAACAATGAAATTGGGCATACGTTAAAAACGGCAATTGAAACAATCAATAAAAAGGTTTAATTATTTAAATAAAATAGAAAACAAAACAAATGCAAACTGTTCCTTATTGAAACTCGATTAAATCTAGTCTTGCAAGTGCATAGCCACTTGGCCAACTTAAAAATTTGCCAATGCTTGGTAATCTATACTAATATTATAAATGCGAAAGTAACTCTGTCTGCTACTCTTTAACGCCTAAACCACTAAACCGATTTTGATGAAATTTGGTACAGATATAGAATTGAGCTCGGGAATGAGCATAGGATACTTTTTATCCCGGAAAATAGACCTGTTCCTGAGGGATAACTCTTCCACGCTAAAACTACTGAACCGATTTTGATGAAATTCTGTACAGATATAGAATTGAGCTCAGGAAAGGACATAGGATACTTTTTATCCCGGAAAATAGACCTGTTCCTGAGGGATAACTCTTTCAAGCCGCTAAACCGATTTTGATGAAATTTAGCACAGATATAGAATTGAGCTCGGGAAAGGACATAGGATACTTTTTATCCCGGAAAATAAACCTGTTCCTGAGGGATAACTCTTCCAAGCCACTAAACCGATTTTGATGAAATTTAGTACAGATATAGAATTGAGCTCGGGAAAGGACATAGGATACTTTTTATCCCGGAAAATAGACCTGTTCCTGAGGGATAACTCTTTCAAGCCACTAAACCGATTTTGATGAAATTTGGTATGGATATAGAATTGAGCTCGGGAAAGGACATAGGATACTTTTTATCCCGGAAAATAGACCTGTTCCTGAGGGATAACTCTTTCAAGCAACTAAACCGATTTTGATGAAATTGGGTACAGATATATAACTGAGCTCGGGAAAGGACATAGGATACTTTTTATCCCGGAAAATAGACCTGTTCCTGAGGGATAACCCTTTCAAGCCACTAAACCGATTTCGATGTTTAGTACAGATATAGAATTGAGCTCGGGAAAGGACATAGGATACTTTTTATCCCGGAAAATAGACCTGTTCCTGAGGGATAAGTCTTTCAAGCCGCTAAGCCGATTTTGATGAAATTTAGTACAGAATGATATAGAATTGAGCTCGGGAAAAGACATAGGACACGTTTTATCCCGGAAAATAGACCTGTTCCTGTGGGATAACTCTTTCACGCCTAAACCACTGAACCGATTTTGATGTTAGGTTCAGATATAGAATTGAGCTCGGGAAAGGACATAGGATACTTTTTATCCCGGAAAACAGACCTGTTTCTGAAGGATAAGGTCATGTTATATGTAGTTGATAGATTCGTTATTTATGAAGCGATTTTAATGACTCTTTTTAGGGTTCCGAAGTCAAAACAGAATTCTCATAGTTTCATCATGCCCGTCCGTCCGTCCGTCCATCCGTCCGTCCGTAGCATAGCGCAGAGGCCCTTAGTGCTAGAAAGCTGTAATTTAGCAAGGATATACATGTTTATTTAAACTTTAAACTGGTAGAAAAACATTTTTAAAAATATGTTTTTAGGGTACCTCTCCTAGAGGTAATATGGGGATAATTTTTTTCCGTCACGCACCTCATAGTGCGGGGTATCGTTGAAAAGGTCTCTCAAAAATAATATGGATCTGCTAAGTCAATTTTTCGATTGAGGGGTCTGTTTGCAAAATATTCGTAAGTGTTGGACACGTAAAAAACTTCATGGCAATAGCATTAAGATGAATTCAAAAAGAAAACTATCATGGCTATATTAGCATACGTAGTTATTGAGTTCTATAAACTTAGAACTTCGGAACCCTATATTACCAGTGACCTGACACGCTATTAGCCGGTTTTTTAACCAACTTCAAAAAAGTAGCAGGTTCTCAGTTCGACTGTTATAAACATAAATTAACTTTAACATAAGTTGAAAAATCAATCTTTAAAGGGTTAATTCAGAGAATGTTTATACGAAACTTCGTCATTTTTAAGATTCTGAAGTAAAATCGGAATTCAATAGCTTCGTCATGTCCGTCCGTCAGTTTGTCCGTCTGTCCAAAGCAAAGCGCCGAGACCCAGTGCTAGAAAGCTATAATTTGGCATTATTTGGCATTGTTATCAAAACTCCAAAATCGTAGAATAAACTACTGAAAATAATTTTTTTCGGGGTATCTCTACTACACGTAACGTGAGGATTAATTTTTTATTTATCCCTATATTGTGGGGTATCGTTGAAAAGTTTTTTCAAAAATATTCAGGGTCTCTTGAGACCATTTTTGGATGTAGGGTTCCGTTTGCGAAATATTTGGCTTCAAAGTGCTAATTTTGGGTACCCAAGTCAAGTCAAGTGTCCCCCCTAACGGCTAAACGATTGGAGTTGGACAAGTGATAAAATTCTCAAAAATAGGTTATACGATGAATTTATAAGGAAAACTATCAAGCCTATGTTAGCATAAGTAGTTAATGAGTAATAGTCAATAAACTTACTACTTTGGAACCCTATATTCCACGTGGCCTGACACGCACTTGCCCGGTTTTTTAAGTTAAAACTGTGAACGTTGGTAGTTAGTATGAAATCTTACATAAAACAAAAATAACTGTAACATGATTGTTTGGTAATACATTCCCTAAGGGCTAAAACTAGAGGTTGTAAGTTTAGAGTAAATTTGGAGTCAGAAGTTGTAAAACGAACAGATGAGTCACCTCATGGTAAGTGGTCACTCTCACTAATGTACATTAGCAACGCTAAAGGAATCACTGATTTGCTGCTGTCCAAAAAGAAAAGAAAGATATGTTTTTTGTGTATTCTGTAAAATTACAATGTAAATTTAAAATTCAAAAACTCTCAGGCCCTGACTTAGATAAATCTCTAAATTCTAAAAAGTTCAATTATTTTGGGACCTTTCCTATGGGTGGGTCATTAATGGCTCACTACTGAGCACTCACTCTTGAGGATGCCTAGAGCATACTCCACCACTTTGCTCCAGTGTGGATTGATGGAGGGATTAGAAGTCAACCCAAGTGTCGGAAGTCATTACGCCGGGCGAGGACCTTCAATATGTCATAACGACTGTTATCTTACGACAACAACCGGGACCGACAGCTTTACGTGCCCTCCGAAGCTCGGATCTCAAGAATTTTTAGCCACTAGCGGTCACCTATCCAACTACCGACCGCGCTCGCTATTGTTTAACTTCATCGATTACTATTAGATTAGAACCGACACAAGCCGCTGCGCCCGGACTATGAATGCTTCTCCCGATGGGTTATTAATGGGTTCTAAGAACATGTCACTTTTGCAGTAATTTTGGTGAAGAATTTCGTATCTTGCTGACTACCAATCACGCTACAATATCAGATCGTAGTTAATTTAGTTAATTTCATTATCAACACTAAAGATTTGTTTAATATTTCACTCATTTACATAATACGATATATGTACTAAGTGTAGGTGTTTTAGCTTCAACCCGTAATGGACTATGACAAGGCACGGGTCTCTTCTCTTCATAGTATGGACAAGTTTGCTGTGAATTTATGAGAACCATGTTTTATAATGAAGGGATCTTTATTTTCGGCGTACGAAGTCGCGGGTAACAGCTAGTATTTACCATAAAAATTGCAACAGTGTGTCATATAACATAATCTGTATTTATCTATAAATGGCTCGCAATTCACGTTGGGATCGGACGTGGCGCGTGCGGGGGACGTGAGACGATCCACCCACATCTTAACAGGTGCCAGTAGTTAGAGCCTTCAGTATTCTATAATTTTATACGAGTAATACAAAACGTTTTACAATTTATAAAACATAATATTATACTGGATTGGTGTCTAATTAATATTGGTCCCAATCAATTAAAGTGTAAAAATCTGTTGTTATACGAATGTGTATTTAAATTAAAAAGATTATAAACGCTAGTGCCTATTACATAAATGTATTATACAATTTATAAAATTGTATTATTACACAAACTATCAAATTATCTACATATAAGCTAAAAGTAAATAAGAAATTTAAAAGAAAATTAAGTCTTTAGGTGTGTTTGAAATCGATCCCTTCCTGAAAAGTCAAAAATAATTTAAAACATAAGTTGTTGTTATAATTTTGAATCAATTGAATTTTTGTTTTCTTATTCTATATTTTTATTTAATATTCATTATATTTCTGATATTTTCATCATAATAAATATTAATCCCGTAAATACGTGTATTTTTAGCGTAGCACTTTACTTTTATTGTTAACCTGGTTAACTATATATAAAACTATAAAACATTTTCAATAATGTGTTATTTAGTCGGAAAACTAATACTTTTCTGTTTGCAAACCTCCAGCCGTACTTTAAAAACATTTGAAATCATGATCGGAATAGTATTTCTCTGTATCAGACACTTGCCCTGTGGTTGTAGAAATCTTGAATGAGCGCAATGAATGGGCTGACGACGCTACGATGTTATACCGGTTGGCAACCGGTACTCTCTTGTTATCACTAACTTATTACTTACATAACATTAAAAATGTTATATATAATACTAACAAGCTTAACAACAATGAGTTTCAAACTACACTGATAAGAATCATTTTTCTTTTGATTTATGTTTAACGTCTTTCATTTTGTGAAAATAAGTTTAATATGCAGTGATGCATAGATAAAGTAATTTTGATAAAATAATTTGAATGTTTTAAGGTTCCGTAGTTGTTGAAGACGTAATGGTACTGTCGTCTTAATTCTTGCATACTTACGTCGGGGGTTTAACATAAATTTTATTTATTTTATCCTTTATTGCAATTTTATCAATGAATCCGATTCCGATGTCACTAGTGATGTGTCATCAATCACTCATCAGCAAACACCAAAATTTCCACATATTTAAGTAGACATTAATATAAGACCTACGATATATTTATTAATAAAAAAAAGTTATAAAGGTATGTTGGCTAGGTATCTTAAAGTTGTTAAATAAGTGTCCATTTCAACCTAGGTACGTGGTTTATGCTCTAAGCAGAACGAGTCTTCAATTTGAAGCCGTAAACGGTTTGAAGTGATTGATTTACTTCATCTATTTATTACTAGCGCTCTGCCTGCGGCTTTCCTTGCATTTTCCGGGATAATAAGTAACTTATATTATCATGGTCTGCTTTCGTGATAAATATGAAAATCCGTTTAGTACTTTTTTCGTGGAAAAGTACAGTACGGCCAACGTATCTTGGCGCGCCTGAACATAGGCTTTGCGAACTGTTGCGCATGTAGACAGAGATAGCGACAGGAACATGCTAACGTGTGACTGAGACATAATACGCCGCGTACCGAGCATTGCCGAATTATGTTACTGCGCAGCCTTCTACGCGAAGTTCAGACGCGCCAAGATACGTCGGCCGTACTGTACCAAATATCCATTCATCCTTACAAACTTTCACATTTATAATAATAGTAGGATAGGATAGAATCATCGGATTCTAATAAAACTGAAACTTCCATATCTACTCCCACACCATTACCCGTTGGTATTCATAGCAAAGCAGAGTAGGTTGTGATAGCGTAGAGGTTAAATTTTAGTTATCGTTCAGGGAAAACGGATTAACAAGCAGATTTTTATAAATGTGTCTGCAGGCCTCAGCAAAAAATTACTTCCATGAGAAAAACTTTGTGATGTATGTATGATGTAAATTTCCTCAATAAAACATTTTACTGATGGGTCGACTATAATATAATTAATATGAATATCTTTATTATTTTCCTCATAAAACATGCACTCAGACTTACAATAGATATAGTAACATACATACAAAAATACCCTATTCCTTTTTCATAGTTAACCTAAATAAATAAATATTTTAACAAAATAGTACTAAAAGATCGTTGTAATTGAAAAAAAGACGGAATATCATCACGATTCCTAATTCTGTTGTTGATCCACTGAACGATAACCGTTTCTTCATTCAACCTTTTTATACAGACTTCCTTGAAAAGTGACAGACAAATTATGCCAAGGATATTCCGTCTGATCCGTGTATATTATAATTAATGCAAATCAATTATTATGATAACTCATAGAAGACAAGCATTATCAAAAGCGCCGCCCGCCAAAACATTTGATACTATCTTAATCGCCCACCCACACGGTTCTATACAATGGTTGCGTGATTTTTTACGTCCGAAAATATTAAATGTGTATGTTATGTCATTTTAGAATAAGTAGGTGGTATCATCAGATTGATTTTCTGATTAGTTTTAAGTAAAAAAAGGTCAAGTTCAAAATAGACTCGGTTAGATTTGGTTTGAATTTATTCTGGAAAAATCCAGATAATTTTCGTTTGTTATGTTTTTTTGTTATCCACATGAAAATTCGTAATTTATATTTTTTTATTAAGTTCGTATGTCTAATAAAGAAAATAATATTATAAAATAATATAATATTTTAAAATGAATATTTAAAAAATCATATTGGTATTTATAAATTCATATAAACCCTATTAGTATATAGTTATATCTCTTTATACGACTTATAAAAGTTTTATAAGTCATAAAGTAATTTTAACTACAAAGATAGGTACCTAATAGTGAAATGCGAGTTGGGCTCTGTGGAGAGAGTTTTATAATTTTTATCCACTATGTAATCATTTAAGGGCTATACTGAAGAAAATTTTCTAACTATAGTTATAAAAGTTATATAACATTATAATAAATTATAATATTATGTTATATTATTTGTAACTAACCAAGTCAAATATAGAGCTTGAATTACATGTTCTTGTGAATAAAAATTTTAGGCTTTTCTACACAGAACTTGACACCCATTTAGATCTCCATTCTTTTCTTGAACATGGCTCTCATTTCATATTTATGTTTTTGAAGAGATTTACTTTATTCGGAACCAGGAAGAAAGCTCTTAGGTACTTTCTTTTGTTTGTACTTCCTTAACCAACATATTATCGGTGACCTTGTGGTATTATTGATTTATTATTTATTTATTTAGATTTATTTATTGATCAGTTGACTCTTCTCGTTTAGTCGTATAGTCGAATCACTAATCCACCGGACCGATTTGACAGAAAATGTCACTTTGTGAACTATTCTGGCCGTAGTAATAGTAAAAGCGAATTCTTGGTCCATATAAAATACATGTTCCAAATTTTATCGTATCAGTGATTCACATCAGAATCCGTTTGTCACAATACTATTTATTTTTCGTCAAAAACTTTGACACTTTAAATGTCAATTTGGTCCGGTGGATTAGTGATTCGACTATAGATAAATAAATGTTTACAATCAAGAAATTCCATGTTGCATCCGTAGTGTCAGTCGGATCGGTCCGGATCGAACAGATCCATTTGAGGATCAAGGGCTTTAACGTCTGCTAGGGCACGCATTTTTGAATTAATATTATGACTCACCTATCTGTCACATTATCATGATTTTCGCCACAAATTAACTAAGTTATCTCAATGCTAGTCACTGACAATACATATTATCATGTCCACTGTAAACCTGTAATAATATTGTAATTAGTTTGCTACTTTCAAATATGTTTATATCTTCTCTAAACTTTTTCTCCATTTGTTTTAGATAAGAAATGGTACCCCAAGGAATCCTGCTTATCCTGATAAACGCAGTCGCCATAATGGCCTTTATCCCCCATGGTTCTATTGGGGTAAGACCAGTAAGTAATTCGGCCTGACGTTATGTGCATGAATATACTGATATAAATAAATAATGAAAATAAGTTATTATTTATTTATTTATTTATTTAACTTTTTGCACCATACATACGTACAATAGCAAAGGCGGACTTAATGCTAAAAGCATTCTCTCCCAGTCAACCTTCGGATAGTAAGAACACAACGATATGGCGGTACATCTAGACTGTAAAAACATACTTAGGAACCAAAAAAAAATAAAGATATACCATACACACACATACACATATACATAAATAAATACATAAATAGTTATCTATATAGTACCTATATATGGAAGCCATACTGGCTTGCCATTAAAAATTTATCATCTTTTTTGGCAAACGTGTTCTTATTTGGTCTTGAATTAATTGTGGATACCTTACAGAAATTAAAAGTTTTTTTATCAAAGGCTTGCTTGCTGACTTTGAAATTTTTTGACATTATAATGGTCATTAGAGTTCAGATGCCTTCTCCCTATCCTTAATTCTTCAGAAATACTTAAAAAGTGTTCCTATTCTTTGTATCATATTATTATTATATTATTCACTTTTGCAGCAAGATCAAATCCTAACCGAAGCACTGCTGCGTGAAGTCGTAGAAAGAATGGGGAAGGACTTTAACGAGGCTGCGTCAAGTTACCTGGAGTTTCCATCGAGCGAGAGGCACCTTGCACTAATGGCACGCGCTAATAAAGAGCTTGAACATGAACAACTGGATTACGACTCGTTGATTGATGGGAACCCTAACCCTAGTCTTCGTGATCAGGAATATCTGCAGCATAGGTAAATAGCACAAATATATAAATTGTCAGCGCATTGATTACTTCACTAGAGGGCTAAGGTGTCTCGTTATTGAGGAAAACGTGGGCGTACTCCACTACGCTGTCCCAGTAAGTGTTAGGGAGATCTGAGTGTCTAAAAACAGTTGTGACTTATCATCTGATAAGAAAAGTTTGGTAAGATTAACCGTAATGGGGCGGCTTAGAATACTAAGCCCAATTCCATGCTGTATGAGTGTCGTAAGAGGCCTTCTGAGATGGACAGTTGACCGTAACTACAAACCTCTAATTTTGACAAGTTTAACATTATACTCGATATTAAGGGTCTGTGTTTAGTGCAGGACTACTGATAAAATCCTGTACTTAGTTTTAAAATGTAACTTTTTTTGCTCTGCGATGATTTGATGTTGTTTGCCATGCCAACCGAAAGGATTACTTAAAGAACTGAGAATGTATTTTTAAGAAAAAAATTGCGAAGCGCTGCAGTAAAAATCACCCTCTTCCCTCACCTCATAATTATTAGTGGTTCATGGCTAATGCAAGATTGCGAAGTTATTACAATCTATATTTAACGTTTAATTCAGATTAAATGTCAACAAACTTACACATTTGATAGCATCAAAGAGAGATCCTCTCTTAAGAGGACTCTAAAGAGGTCATCTTAATTATGAGAACAGAGCTATACCGATCAGTAACTTTAAGGATTGACGCTATAGCTCGATGCTAAAAGTAACATTTTCTCCAGCTCCCTATGGGGCCATCAATATGTCACCGGCGGAGCGGGCGAGGGAGAACAACGCCTGCAACCCTCAGGAGTCCTCCCCAACCGGCAAATGATCAAGACCGACGCTGTTCTTCCTGCTTACTGCAACCCACCAAACCCTTGCCCTGTGGGGTACTCTGGTAAGAAAGTTTTTGGATTAAGGTCTTAAAACGGCGTAACCAGTTTTTCCGCCATACTAACTCTTGTCCGCAAGGATCTGGCCCATTTTCTAGAATGACCTCCAAAAATGTATGTAACTATGTTGACGTATCTACATATATCCATACAAACTAAGAAAACTAACTATATGAATCTACATTTCTTCACGCAAAAACTATTAAACTGATTTTCTAGAAATTGAGCACACATGTAGAACAAGATAAGAGATACAAGAAGAATAAGACTTATTATTCTAGAAAACGCGGCCCTTTAACAAAGCTTACAAAATAAAGTTTAGTAAACTACTTTGGAATCACGGACGTGAAAATAACCCCGACGTCACCTTGTCTTATCGAGAGTGACGCCGCCCGTTTACCATGTGTGTGCGTAATTTTTAGTGCGGTCCGACCAACCGACGCGACGCGATAATGGCGGCCAATTAATAACAGCACGGTGTCAATGTGTGCGTGTAATACTTATACGAATAGAGGAGTTGGTATTACTATGGGTGCCTCACTGAATTCGTTGTTGACATTCCGTCTGTTCTTTTTTTAAGTCTGTGTTTGGATATAAAAACAAGATTTTTTCCCTTTTCCCTTGTATAGAAGAACAAGGCTGCATCACCGAGTTCGAGAACACTGCAGCCTTCAGCCGAGAGTACCAGCTCTCCCAGCGTTGCATGTGCGACGGTGAGCACATGTTTAGCTGCCCTCCAGAGTCTCCCACCGACATCGACATGCGATACCCTGATCACCACAAAACCCTGGTCGCTAAGAAATATCTTCCTGATGTAAGTACCACTTACTTGTATACTTTGAAACCATCTTGTACCATCTCGTACCATCTCGTACCATCTTGTACCATCTTGTACCTTCTTGTACCTTCTGAAAGACATGCTTTTCACGGGTTAAAAAAATATCTTTCTGATGTATGACATCAGTTTTATGTATCATTTGTCCATACCTTTTCAATGTTCTATTTAGATTGGCACCAGTTAGGATTTAAATAAGCTCAGGGTAAATTGGTACCGTAGGGATTTCATCTAATCTGGTCAGTGATTGGTTTCTAAAGAGTTGCGAATTGAAATGTTCATTTAATTATTTATTATATAATTTGTAACTTTTAGGTAGAAAACCCATTCCTAATGGGTCAACGTCTACCAACCGCTGCGAAGAAAGGATACGATGTCCGAGCGATCTAATACCACCCAATTTATAAATAAGTCACTTTTAAAACTTCTAAATGTGTATTTAATTTTTGAATGTACTGCTATATCTTGTACTGTTTACAATATCTCATATTTATATTAGTGATGCAAAGGTTACGCTATGGCCCAAAATTGATATCGTGGAGTTTATTTTTTGTGAAAAGATCCATTTTGAAGAACAGTAACTGAAATATTTACCAGTAATTACACAACAACAGAATAGCATCAAATTATAATCTTGCAAAACAAAATGGACCTTAAATAATTATCAGATGGTGTGATTTTCAAATTTTTCAACAATAATCTAAAATTTTAACAAAAAATAACTGACTTCAAATTTAAGACTTATATGCTTTTGACATGGATGCCATTGTCAGATCTCGCTCAAATTTATGTGAGACTACAGGACAAGCACCAGCTTTCGATTAAAAAAATAATCATCGAAATCTGTTCACCCAGTCCAAAGTTCCGAGGTAACAAACATAAAAAAAAATTCAGTCGAATTGAGAACCTCCTCCTTTTTTTGAAGTCGGTTAAAAAAAATTTGTAAAACATTGGGAGAATGGCTGACTGCCTAGCCAAATGAAAAATTGCCCTTTACCGAAACCCGCACCAGGTTTCGGTCCTTGAGGACTCTTAAACTCTTTAAGTACTTAGGTATATTTTAGGTCCACAAAATCTGCCCTATGTTGCCATGACCATAATTCAAGAGTCGCTTTGTTAATGCGATACCATGTTTTTTTGTAAAGTAATAATTATAAATGTTCAAAACAAATTAAAAATAAACAAATTTTGCCCCGATTTATGTAAAGAAAACACAAATAAGCCCCATTACGCCCTTTATGCGTTATTTACAAAAACGGAAACCAAACTTTAAATAATATAAATATAATTTATTCAGTATCTACCTACTATGAGTAAAAATCTATTAGAGCCGCCCTTTGCATCGCTAACTTAACCCGTCCACTTGCCAAATCTCAATTTTAGAAATCGAAAATTATACATACTATTTTATAAAATTTTATGATAGATTTACACAAAAGATGTTTTATGTTTTGCTGTCGATTTGTAATGTTGAGATCAACTTGATAACGTAAACCAAGATAAAGGGTACGGAAATAAAGGACTTGGACAGCATTTCATCGTGTTTGCAACAACAAAAAATATACAAAAAAAATACATTTTAGAAGTCATATCTCCATTTCATTTTTGTATCTATTTGACAGGTGGACGGTATCAATCTATCTTTACAGCATAAGTTAAAGATAAGAAAGAGAACACCTTCGAAGAAGGATCGCTTACTATGCCGAAGTGTTTTATTAGCAGTTTCGTCTTGTAATTAATTGAAAAAAATATTTTTTAACCCGTACCTGTACTTTTGAAGTAAGATTAAGATTAAATTATAAAATTAACACCCCAACTCAGAGCCACTAACAGTTACTTAAATTGCTCCATACTACTTTAATAATTTGTATGGCGATTTTTTACTAAGGAGCGCTTAAACAAAACCATTATTGACTATTAAAATAAATTATTGACTCTGAGTTGGGGCGTAAGTTACCAAAGTTAACATACGAATTTTACAACACTCTAACAACGCTAATAAACTGAATAACATTTCAGTTGGCTGACACTTCTTCTTGCTAATTCTTCCAAACTTTATTTATTCTTTCTTTCATTTTGCAAAGGCTAAATAATAAATATGGTGAAGGTTTGAACGCGTTAATAGCCTACTACAGGCCCAGGTTTCCTCCTCCAGAGAACTTCTCTGTTATGAGGAGAGACTTGTGAGACCTGTTACCTCATAACTGAGAAGGTCTCAGATAGGGAGAGAGACCTGTGACCTATTGTGGGCTATTAATAGGTTGAATTGGTTAATGCGGAGCGGAGTAAGTATTGTAAATATAAATGCGAAAGGTTCCGAATATGCATAAGTATTTATAAGTATATATAAATTTATATTAAGGTATATAAAAATGGAGTATTATATACTACCTGTACATAAGGAAAGCAACTATTGCCTTATGACATTAAGTAGATATGCCGCAGCATTGTGAACGGAAAATTATTGAGACGAATGTTAATAAAATGTTGAGACCAGCATATTTACCAATGTGGTGTTCATCCTCCTTCATCACCGTTCATCCTCATCGACTTCATCTTCTTTCTAACTATAATCTTCATCATCAAAATTACTTATTCCCACTGCACAGGGACTCTCAAGGCGCAAACGTAATACTTAAAGGCAATAATTTTCCGCTCAATAAATCCGTTTCAACAAATGGAACTAATACGGCTGCTAGTATTAAATTACATGTACTTAAATATATAAGTTAGGTAAGAGATGTGTTTATTAAAAAAACGTTTACCCTGGTGGTTCAGTCTCAGGCAAGTTATCTAGATCTGATTAGCTATAATGTAAGTGTCTAGTCTTCGGTGCCACTATTATGTTCATACTATTTCTGTTAATTTCTTAAAACTTCTACTTAATACTTATTTACTTATTTCATTGATCGCAAGTATTTTGTCATATTCGTCTTTAAGCACAGTCTGAAAACGCAGTGATAATATTTATTTTATTTGAACAAATACTTTATTTGAAGTGGAGTATAATCCCAGATGGTATAATAAGGCAAGATAAAAATGGGTTTGGATAAAATAGAGTATAATTCGAGATTTAAGGACAGTGTAAGATAAAAAAGAAAAGATCTAGAGTTATCTCCATTACTACTACTAACTTGGAAACGCTATATCATTTCGTTTTATGATAGGAAAAGCCTCGGAAATATCAAAGAAAGTGTTCAATTACACACAGACAAAGCACATTATGACATCACGTTGGTATCACGCTAAAAAGTACTTAAAGTACGATTGCTATGACTATTTTTCCTTCAATCACAAACAAAACGTTAGAATTTCGAACAGGACATAAATATTAGGACTTTGAAACCACAGATGAGGACGAGGAAAAGTTATTACATTTAGATAAGAAATTTTATATTTCTAATAATAATGAAAACACCATGGATGAATTTTGAAAAAACAAAGAGATTTTTACTACTGTAATATCCGAACTTAAAAAACTAAGTCGTTTCCAAAAAAGGAAATGTTGAGTTTTGGACTCTCACGATACGTTTTTCACGATATATTTTAATTAATAGTGCGGGGAAAAAGTCTTTTCGCATATATAGTATGTATAAACTTGTAATAAAACTTCTTTTTCTTGTACTGTTTGTATCTGGCTGATTTATAGACAAGGTTACATTTTAAAAAAAGAAACAAATTAGTAAAATGTTGATTTTTCATTTGATTTTCTTTCTATCAAAATTAGTGAATCTAATGAAGAAATTCGATACAATATAAAATTTTATTACAAAAAAGAAAATGCCGCAAAAAAAAATTGTAACGTTTATGGATCTAATGCAGTGTCAGTAAGAGTAGTACAAAATTGGTTTAAGCATTTTCAATCCAGGAATTCAGGTTAACATCAAGAGAGGACTGCCAAAACTACTTGTCGCGTTTTTTTGATCAGAAGTCCCAAAATTTCTATAATATATCTATAGAAAGAAAGAAAGAAAGAGATTATTTAATTATTTCGTAAAGCATTATGCAACAGGCTACAAAATGCAATTAAAACAGTAATTAACTTAATTAACAGTAATTAAACAGTAATTAACTTATACAAAATGAGATAATCTGTTGCAGCAGTACTCTACAAAAAAACTACTATTATTAAATCAAATAATATTATAATTAAAAGTTATTAAACTTTGAAAAAAAGGTTTAAAGTTTTCATAGAAAATGCGAAGAAACATTTTCCCTGAACTATCAATACACAACACAACTTCCCTAATTTGGAGATGACTTTTAGGACTTGGAAAACAGCAAAAATCTCAAAACTGAAATTGTACGTCTAAAGCTTGTAGTTCAGACCGAAATTGGTAACCACCTGGTGTTATATAATATCCATCGTCACCAAAAAATACTGGCCTTAGGGCTATGTCATTAGAGTGAACTTTTAGAAAGATACCGTAAAAGATAGTGAACAACGGAATCTACTGAATCCTGGTGACTTTCGTGAATTTAAACAGATGTTTATTCTACGGCGATTTGAAGAATAATAAGATGATTTTGTAACCAAATTAAAGCCCGAAGAATTACCTACACCCAAAATTTTTCAGAAAACGCATCGAATATTTTATGCGAGTTTGATCGGTGTGACATTTTAAATACAAACATTTTAGCCAGCCAATGGCATCACTAAAATTCCCTTATACAAACTAAATAATGAACTGTTGAAAAGCTCATTGTAATGAATATACCAACTATCCTTTTGGGAAATAATTATGGTGATTTTGCTTGGTGTGGTATTTTAAATACAAACACGGAGACGATCATTCGTATGTTAGTAAAATAACTATTTTATTTACTCTTAAAAAGACTGTGCAAAAGGACTAGAGGTCAAAGTAAAATTTATTAAAATTTGTTATGTAACACGGAAGCATCACTGACTCTACTGTTTATTTTTATTAATCTTTACATTTTAATCGCTTACAATTTTCTTTCTACTAGTATTCTTCTTATTCTACCGTTATATTTAATCTTATAATTACTGTATTCACTTTCTCCTATACGTCATCCTATCCTATTTTCATATTTCCTTATTGTTTCTGCTATTTTATCACTTAATCTAATTCTTCTCTTCATATTCTAATCTATAAAATCTTTCCACTCTTTCTCTACAAAGATTCTTTTTTATTTAACAATTTTTCTGTCCTTAACTATTCCTTCACCACTAAGTTATATCTCTTCTCTAAAATTATCAATACTTAATACTCTTCTCTTTCGCTAAGGTGCTAATTTGGGTATATTTAAACACAATAATTTAAACAACAAAAATCTAAATTCACGCTGACAAGTCTTCCTCAGTATTAATTTAATTGTACATAACAACAAAGTGGCCTAAAATAGATTAAATCAAAAGGTTAAAAAAAATTCAATTAAAACTTGTAAATAACTTAGAATTTTCCGAATGGTGGAAAAAGCATAGATTAGGTTAAGTTTCAGTTTTTTTGTAACTCTCCAATGTTTATATAGTAAATTTACTTTAACTGTAAATTTATTATTTAAATAGTCTAGAGTGACTCGTCTATGAGAGTAAGTACTGTATTTGCTTTCATAGTCTTTTAGTTTTTTCTTAAATGAAATTATCACAGGGGAGTCAAAGTGGTCTAATTGAGATTAGGTCAGTCGATAGATTTATATAATTTTTCAAACAGGTATCTACTAAAAAAACAATAAAGGGGGCGTCAATTAATTACGTGAGACATTTAGAAACGGGGGGAAGAGCCGAATTTCATCTAATCTTATGTTGAGGAGAGCGAGGGTCTAGGCAAATCTCCCATAATTTTTTCTTCGCAAGAATCACAATCAGTGCCCGAAATTGATCCGAAACAAAGTGCAGAAAATAAAAGTATATTATAATATAAAAAAAAATGATTTTTTCACCCAAAGTCTATGTTATAATTACCATCCTACATAAAATCTTAAAGCGCCTAATAATTTGGTAAGGGATGATTAGTATACAGGTTTATTGTTTAAACAAAATAAAGTATCGCTAATTCTGTGAGACACAGACAAAAAATTTGAAATTAAACATCTTAAGCTACCTTTATCACCACATTGAAATACTTAGACATTAGCATTAGATAACCTATTTCAAAAAAGGACTCAACTCGTCGCATATATATTTGTACCTATGTAAATATGTCTAAGGATCTAATTTTAAATATCCAAATTGACTCCCATGTTTGGAATTTAATTTCATCGGGCGTAAGAAGTCTAGTCATAGAATATAAGTAAAGTTTATGCATCCGAAAAATACCTACGTATAGAAGTATGAATTCATATAGGATGGGCCTTATGAAATATCGCTTGTGTAAATAGTTAAGATATGAAAGTATATTTTTGTAAAAAATATTCTAAAAATAAAAAAATATAAAGTAAGTAAAAAACAAAAAAATATATAAATTAAAAAAACACAAAAATAGTTACTTTCTCTTTTTCCTATTTTTGTACATATTTCTTTTCGATTTTATCGAATAAGATCGAAATCTTTAAGAAAATCGTGCACCATGCTGAAAATTCAAATTAATATTTCACGTCATCGGTTTGATTTCGTTTGGTTTTACATAAGGTTTCGTTTTATCATTAGTGCAAATGTAGTTTTTTAATTCATCACATTCCATCAAAACTGTGATATTTTCTCTCATGGGTTCGGAAATAGGTAAAATCTGAGGTGACGGTACTTAGGTAAAAAATTTAAACGTTCATAAAATTAATAAATGTACAAGTTTTATATTATTCTTTTGATTAGACTTTCAGCTTATATACATTACAATAAATAAAAATCCAATTTACATTATACTTGTAGCCATTGATGGTATGGACGTCTCCAATTTATAGAAAAAGGAAAGGAAAATACTTATCTAATTCAAGTTTAATATTAATAATGTTATTTTTAACTTATACTATTATATAATAGTATTATTCTATAGTATTATAGTACATCGCTTACCAAATAATAATAAAAAACTTTTTGTAATAACAACAGAAAATATTTAGTAATCATTAATTCTAATAAATATTTAATTTTACATCAATACAATTTTCAATTCCTCAGAAACCTATTTCCCAGCTTTTAATGGCACGTAGGTTGACAACAGGGCAGCGTTTAAGTCCGGGACATTAGAAGCATAATATGTAATATATATTTTACAAGACGAGCCAAAAGGGCCATAATATGTAAATTATAAGGACAAGTCGTCTCAGTAAATGACTAGTATGTAGTAAGTAGTAAAAAGCTACCCGGTAATTAAGTAATTAATGTTAATGTACTACATGAATAAACTGATGCTGCGTATAAAGATAAAACAAACCACAATACCTCTGATACAATAAAATATCTTCCTATTCACTGGATAGTACCCATTCATTATAACATCGAAAAAAATCACCTACGCTGCTTTGTAATCAAACAAAAACTACCTGATACTTTTGTAGTTTGCAGTGTTAGATATTACATTTTTATCATTTACCATGAATAAAAATGTGTGACATTTAAAATTGAGGAACTAAACTAAAACAAAATTATCATCTCTGTGGGATTTACGAATATTCTATTAAAGGTGACAAAAAGCGTATTTTAAAATATTGACAGTTACATCAAAAAAATCCTAAAGGAAGTGTGTTTCTAAAATTATATGTACTATGAATTATGAATACTTAGCTGGCTTAAAAAGTTATGCAATTGTTTATTAATTAGTCTGAAACTTTTTCAAGGGTCATCATACAGCATAATGTATATCTACAGGGCTTCTTTAATAAATAAACAAGCCGAGTAATATTATAATTGATTTCATATTATGAGGTTGACATTATTTATATTAATAAAACAACTTACATACTAGGCTGCGTTCAAAAATATAAGTTTGCTTTTGGTATTAAATTTTCTCATATAATGTACTATAATAACTGCAAGTATCTCGAAGCAAATTTAACTAATTTGAATGCAGCTTTTAGCACTTTTGAGAAATACTGTCAACAAAAAGAATAATGATAAAAATTAAAAAAAAGTATTGTAACAACAATAAATTATTGAGAGAATACTTTTACCGATTTGAAGTGTGGAGTGAAAACTGAAATTATCTGACTGTAATAATTTAATACCCCCATAGGGTTAACCTAGTTCATTAAAAAAAATACATTGTATCCTTAATATAATATAATATATAAATAAACAAGTCGAGTAACGTTGTAATTGATTTAATAATATGAGGTTGACACTATTTATACTAATAAAATGACTTACATACTAGACTGCGTTCAAAAGAGATAAGTTTGCTTTTGGTCTTAAATTTTCTCTTGTATAATAATAACTGCAAGTATCTCGAAGCAAATTTAACTAATTTAAATCCAGCTTTTAGCACTTTTGAGATATACTGTCAACAAAAAGAATATTCATAAAAAAGTGTGAAATTTGAAGTGTGGAGTTAGAGCTGAAATTATCTGGCTGTAATAATGTACGGTTAACCTAGTTCATTTTGTAAAAAAATACATTTTAACCCTGATATAATATGATATACAAATAAACAAGTCGAGTAACGTTATAATTGATTTCATAATATGAGGTTGACACTATTTATATTAATAAAACAACTTACATACTAGGCTGCGTTCAAAAGAGAGAAGTTTGCTTTTGGTCTTAAATTCTCTCTTATATTATAATAACTGCAAGTATCACGAAGCAAATTTAACTAATTTGAATGCAGCTTTTAGCACTTTAGAGAAATACTGTCAACAAAAAGAATACTCATAAAAAAATTAAAAGAAGGCATTGGATTGCAGCAACTATAAATTATTTGAATATATTTGAAGTGTGGAGTTAGAACTGAAATTATCTGGCTGTAATAATGTAGGGTTAACCTAGTTCATTTTGTAAAAAAATACAGTTTAACCCTGATATAATCTATACTAATATTATAAAGAGATTTCCTCTTTGATTGATTTGATTGTTTGTTTGCATAGAATAGGCTCCGAAACTACCAAACCGATTTGAAAAATTCTTTCACTGTTGGGAAGCTACACTATCCCCGGGTGAGATAGGCTTTTATATATTTTTTGTTTTACTATTTTTCCCGAAGCGGAGCGAGGGCGATTTCCTAGTATGATATGTATATAAATAAACAAGTCGAGTAACGTTATAATTGAATTCATAATATGAGGTTGACACTATTGATATTAATAAAACAACTTACATACTAGGCTGCGTTCAAAAGAGAGAAGTTTGCTTTTGGTCTTAAATTCTCTCTTATATTATAATAACTGCAAGTATCTCGAAGCAAGTTTAACTAATTTGAATGCAGCTTTTAGCACTTTTGAGAAATTCTGTCAACAAAAAGAATATTCATAAAAAAAATAAAAGAAGGCATTGGATTGCAGCAACTATAAATTATTGTGAGAATACTAAATTTACCGATTTGAAGTGTGGAGTTAGAACTGAAATTATCTGGCTGTAATAATGTAGGGTTAACCTAGTTCATTTTGTAAAAAAAATACAGTTTAACCTTGATATAATCTATACTAATATTATAAAGAGATTTCCTCTTTGATTGATTTGATTGTTTGTTTGCATAGAATAGGCTCCGAAACTACCGAACCGATTTGAAAAATTCTTTCACTGTTGGGAAGCACACTATCCCCGAGGATCTCACCCGGGTGAGATAGGCTTATTATATATTTTTTGTTTTACTATTTTTCCCGAAGCGGAGCGAGGGTGATTTCCTAGTATGATAATTATGTATATAAATAAACAAGTCGAGTAACGTTATAATTGAATTCATAATATGAGGTTGACATTATTTATATTAATAAAATAACTTACATACTAGGCTGCGTTCAAAAGAGATAAGTTTGATTTTGGTCTTAAATTTTCTCTTGTACAATAATAACTGCAAGTATCTCGAAGCAAGTTTAACTAATTTGAATGCAGCTTTTAGCACTTTTGAGAAATTCTGTCAACAAAAAGAATATTCATAAAAAATTAAAAAGTGTGTTGAAAATAATCCTTTAATAACTATTTTTTGAATACATCACATATTGACTTCATGAAAGAACGTTGAACAATATTGTTAGATGAATATGTGTATCACAATTTTGCTTGAATATGCTTAGGTATGCTAAGTTTATTTTTAAAGTTCTTAATATTTTTTGAAAAAAATATGAGAGTAAAATTTTTACGATGCGACAGCCAAAAAGCGACATGATGAAGGTACTAGGCGCTCAGCAGTCGCTAGGAGTTTTTTTTAGTGAGTCGTGGGTGCGAGCGAGAGGTAGTTGGATTGCTAGGGCGCGTCGGGTTGTGGTTACAAGCGAGAGGTACTTTTAAGTAAGAAGTAAGTATAACTTCTTACGTGCGTACAAAGTACATACACACGTTTTTTATGAATAATATATGACTGTTAATAAATTGAGTTTATATAAATTTCACCCGCATTGAATCGCGCGATTTCATTTTATAAAAGACTAACTGCTCTTTTCTCCAAAACAAATATTGCATCAATTTCAAGTGTTCTATCCCACATCAATATACCACAGGACATGAGGCTATGAAGTATAGCAGTTTCTACATCAGTAACCTGTCTTATATTCCTAATGGCATAATTTGATCAGCTTAGTTTAAATACTTAAGTCATTACCAGGAAAGCCAGGTCCAAATTCTGGACTTTATTAGATTTAGGGTTCATTTCTATTAGAATCTATTTTTTGTGGGTCAAAATACGGCAGAACATACTAAAAACATCAAAAATTGTGTCGGTTGATCGAAGCGAAATATCTGACCCACCGTGAATACAATACAGATATATTGGTCACATCACAAGCGTCGGCAAGCCTAAGCAAGCCTATTTAGTCCATTAACACGCTTGTTGAACTGTAATCAAAAAATATTCCTTAGCCAAAGTTTATACCAAATTTATTTTTATACCAAGTACTGAATTATATAATAATATACAATGTATTTCTTTAAGATCAAGTTTCTTTTATCAGGTATCGTATTGATTTGGGAATCTTCGCAAAACCAGGTACAAATTCTGTTAGTACGCTAATTCACGGGTACTATCTAGTGTCATAACTAACGCGTTAAGTATAAGGTTAGGTTAGCTATAAATTAAGGAGTTATACATATAACAGAATAAAACTGAACCTGAGAATCAGTCAAAAGCGTGTGAATTAAATTAGGAAGGAAAGATTACCATACTTAGTTAGGTATATAAGATTCCATAAATGATAAGTTGTAAATATAAAAGAAAGAACTAAGTTAGTCAAAAAATGAGTCTAGGATGTATTTAAAAAGATAAAAATATGTAAGTATAATATGGTGTATCGAGAGTCAAATCTAGTCAAATCGAGTCAAACCGAGTAGCATGTATAATATTCGTTATATGTATATAGGAATTTTAAATAAAACATTTGTTTATAGTAATTTATTTTTGTTATCTGTAATATTTTTATTTACTTAAAGTTATGTAAGGAAGGTGGATCATGAAAGGCCATGCTCCTTGTAAGGCCAATTATTTAAAAGTCGTAGTTATTGCTATCCGATGACAATTTCTTTCCACCTTCAGCTTATACTAACATCCATCAAATTCAAGTAAAATATTGATAGTGTTCCTAGAAAAGCCAATGGTTCCTTATAAAGCCGATCAAAATTTGACAGCCCTAGGAACATCTAGAAACTACGAAAATACTAATGCTTACTTTTTACTTGTAAATACATATCTGGAAAGGTAAAGCAATATGCTAGTTTATTCATATACATTTTTTATAACAATTTCACGAATACATTCTTAGTTATGGTTTATTATATTGCTCTTATAAGGAGTCTTGTTCATTGCAAGGTCGTTTGGAAAACGTTTAGTTAAACTTAAATTTAAAAGATAAAAAATAAATCTGTAAAAAAAATATAATTACGTTACATAATAAAACAAAGTGTTACTTAATGATTTGTTTGTTCCATTTATTCAATAAAGAAAGAAATAATAACTGTTTATTTGTTACAGTGGCCATGGTCATTCATTCATGGCCATTCCATGGTCCACCCACCTTATTTTATTATTCTATTAATTTAGCAATAAGTCATGTTTTCCTTGTCGTCTTGATTAACGCACATTTTCACAAGCGATAGACTATTGAACATATAAATATGAAAACGGAACAATCTCATACTTCACATTAGCGCTGAAACGTCAATGCTGTAACCTATCAAAATATCACCCCAGCAATATGACGCTTAAAAATCCAAGCAGATCGAAAATTAGTAATTGAAACACAGTTGCGTAAACGCTTCGAAATATTTTTGAAACACATGCGTGAAAATTGTTATATAACTGAAACAACTGTGAGTTATCTCGTAAATATCATCAAAACAGTAGCACCATTGAAACACATGCGCAATAAGCGAATACCGTGTAAAAATAATAATTATTAAGGTCTATCTTACTGGTACATTTTACTAATTATATTACGCTTTTTTACTTGACTTTTTATAAATTAATTTGTTTAAGGATTTTATAGGTATTAAAGTTTTTACTTCCTCGTATATTTTGAACTTATACCATCGTAATTTCATTTTTTTTTTATTTTGAGGGTGATATGAGGAGTGAATAATGTGGTTCATTAGGATAAGGAAAATAGTAGGTATAAGCATAAAATAAAATGTGATATAAAACGTTGTAATTATTTTTGCTTGTTATGACTGGGAGTAATCTAGTATTTTTTGGGATCTTCATCACTGTAACATTGTATCCGTTAAAATATAGGTTTTTATGCTTGAATGTCGATTTTTCAGATGCCATTAAAATTTTTGTGTTTTTTCTTCTATACATAACATCTGCATTCTAGTCAAAACCAAAATTTTACATGCAAAATATTGAAAAGATTCTAGTTTTAAGTTACACAGTAGACAAGTAAGTACTTTGATTAAAATCTTGATTACCGCTGTCTTCTTAATTAAATTAATTGTTTGCTGACCATTGAAGAATTGGCCCTTAATTTATCAAATAAGACTAGTAGTTAGAAAGTAGTCACTTAAAAATAATGCAACCGTGTCACCGATTAAAGTATTAGTTAATCAACTTTATGGTATTTTAAATATATGTAGATCTAATTTACTTCGACTTTAATAAAATTGTATCAACATCGGTACAACCCGTATATTTTCTTTATGAAGATCAGTAAGAAATTAGTAACAGAGTAAAGTCCTTAAGACCATTCCGTCAACACTCCAAATCTTGAGTGGTATGACAGGGCTTTTAAGATGAGCATGGAACGCGTGTCGTTCGCGTTTGAACCGCGTATACGTACGTCATTAAACGCATAGCTTTACCGTAGAAGAAACAACTTGGTTTACACCGCATACACATCAAACGGGAATGACACGGCGATCATAGAATTCAATGGAAAATTAGACTTCAAAAAACAGTTTTTGTTAATAAATTTTTTTTCAATAAACTTTACGAGTATCTTCAGAACTTCAGGCCTTCTACATTTGAAAATATTAAAAGTAAATAGATCCATGCTCGCCGGAAAGGAATCTTATCAGAAATCTGCTTAGTAATAGTATTAAATCTTATGGATGGTACGCACTAACGTAATACAAAAAATCTATAATAGATAATATTTTTTTTTATATAACACTAAAAAAAACCATAAAAAATAGTAGGTATAAGTAATATAAGTCTAGATATAAGAGCCCCACAACTGTATATTTTGGGCAAGTCTAGCGAACGAAAACCAAAGATCTATAATAAAAGTAGTAACGGGGTTTGAACGTTTTAGTACACGCTCTATTGATGTTTTACTATATGGATTGATATGATAATATTTTGTAATATCAACAATTTTTGCATCAGAATAAATAAAGTGAACAAGTAACATCTCATATATAGAATTTTAACGTAATAATTACTACTGTATGCGTATTTTATGAACAAACTTGATGCTTTGTTTGCGTCTTCTACTTCTTCTTAATATAATATGTTTATTTTTTTAATGCGCTATATGTACGCTGTATGTTTTATATGTTTTTTTAATACGCTTTTAAAAAAGACCTATAGATATAAATGAAAATATGAAATAAAATAACACTCTTCTACAAAATCTTCTACTTTCTACTTTTTATTCAGCGACGTCATTGATATTTTAATAGTATTTCACACATTAGAGGTTACTCAAAGAAATGTCGTTCAAGCCTCGTTGTAGAAAGTAGTGAAGTAGAAAATAGTAAGTAAGGAAATTATATATATAAAAAAATTGGACACGATTAGAAAGTAGTTTATAAAAGATAGATACAACATGTTGTTGCAAAATGTAATTAATGTAAGTTTTAAATATTAAGTCGTAAGTATTGTAATATATAGGAAAAATAAAATTCCAAGGTGAGAGAAATTCCGTTAATAATAGAGATTCCCATAATAATAGATATCAAACAAGAGAGAAGATAAAAACACATTGAAATATATTTTTTGTTAAGCTAAAATTATAAAATAATTTATGATCATTTTACCATTTGAATCGGTATTAAATATATTAAATTTCTTCAAGTGTATTTAAATGACATTTATCAAAATAAACATGATGGTATTCATTTAAAAATACTCATGATACATGATTCTTTTAATTAATCACAGATTGGAAACCACAGTGTGGAACGAACATTGAAAATATATATTTATTTCGAAATCCTTTTTCACATTGTTATGTTGGCAGGCGTGTTAATTTTCTTTATCTGTACATACTTAGTTATACTCGTAAATCAATGGACACTGATGATTCATACATTCGTATCATTATGTTGATGAGTCCGGATTAAATCCATAATTAGTATTTAGGCTTCCCATATTGTCACATGGGAACAATGTAAAACATTGTCCGAAAATTATATTGCTTATCAAATTCGTATTGTACTATATTATTGTAATTATACATCGTGTAGGCTAATACTTTTAAAGGTTATTCTGCGTTGGAATGATTTTTTTTATATTATGTTGCATTTTTCATACCATCATGGAATTCCTATTGCATCATCACACATCCCTATTAGGGATGTACACTTTAGGTAAGTAATTATTATTGTATGTATGGAAAAAATGAATGGGATTTTATTTTTACTAGCAATGTTTAATT
This sequence comes from Thymelicus lineola, assembly GCA_963932265.1. Taxonomy (NCBI): domain Eukaryota; kingdom Metazoa; phylum Arthropoda; class Insecta; order Lepidoptera; family Hesperiidae; genus Thymelicus; species Thymelicus lineola. Next base: position 4,841,765 of record OZ010690.1, on the reverse strand, counting down.
GCGTGACCCGCGTGAATGGTTATGTGAAGAGATCATTGAAAATTTAATTTGTTAAATTCATTGCGATCATATCAATATTGCTATTACTTCACTTGTTATGTATCTTTAACAGACGACATGAAATGTTATATGGCGTTGATAGGTTTTTTAACTTATTTAGTGACTTTAATTAAGCTCCGAAAAAAGCTTTTAATCGGGTATCAATCAAAGGTTTTGCTAACAAATTATTTCAAAATGGAGTTAGATTTTAAAAGGTTAGTTTTGCTCGCTATCCTTCTATGTTATAAGACGAGACATCTGTTATATTGCTCTAAATATGACGGTCTGATTTTAAACCACTTATAAGTATTAGGTACTCAAATGTTATTCTTGCCTCTAAAAATTATATTCAAGACAAAAAATTAATAAAAATGGTTTTACTTAAGTACGTAATATTTAACGTGTGTGATTCGGGTTTCAGTATGATGTGTATGTGTGAGTGTTTCTATTGTAACATATTCAGTACGAAACTCACCAACCAGTCTGCTACCTCAAGCTCGCGATTTTGAAGTGACTTCAATTTGTCAGGAAATTAGTTTAATCCACAAAAGATGTATTCAATTTAAAAAAATTGACTTTGCCACCGAAAAAATTATACATCTTACACAACTTCCAATGAACAAAACAAAAAATAATGGAGTCGCTCAAATCATAAGCCTTCAATTTAAATACATATTGTCCCCTTAATGTACCGATGTACCTCTATACTGAATGTATCAAACTTTTTCGCTAGAATGTTTGGGACTGTGAGAATGAATTAATTTATTTGTATATATTATGTGTGAATGATGTATGAATCTATCCTCTGTTTTCGTGCATACATCAGTATGTATCAGTATTTAATTAATTAATATTGTAGAGATAGTCTATTTTGAAAATGAACGTGCCCCCTTTAAATTATTGGTAAAACCTGTAAGTGGAAATATTAGTTGTTAGTTTTATTTAATATAAAATATTCCCTAAATATTTCCATTTAAGTACCCATTATAACAATAATATGAAGTGTCCCACGTTGATTTTTAAAGTAATCGATATTGTAATTACTATGTAATGTGATAAAACCCCTATGCTTATTAATTTATATTTTATATTCATTTAGAAGCTTAAGCTATATGCGTACGGTTATGACATTATGAGCTATTGAAGCCAAAGAATTTTAAAAAATGTTTGAACTATTCAACATTATCTTAAAAGACGAAACTGATATAACACTTCGGCATATAAAAAGGGATGTATGTTATAATGGATAGTTTTATATAAAATGGCGACTTGTGCTGTGTCTATTTAGATAAATAAACTTACTATCTACTCCTGGAGACTTTTATTTACTTACTTAGTTATTCTAATTAAGACAGTGTTAAAACCTTTCCACCTTATTCATAAAAAAAATTGGTTGTCTGTAAAGTCGGTTTACGGACAATGGTTTTACGTGATAACGTCTATTTCGTAGAAGAATAATTTATGATATAAATATTGTCAATTCGCACATTAGGAACGGGAAATAGAATGAAAATTACAATTTTACATATTAAATTACAGATATATATTTCGTTTTATTATTAAACGTTTCGTTTACAAAATCATGTCATAAAAAGATAAATTTATTTCAGTTTATATTAAAAAACAGAGATGACGCTATTGTAGATTTTCGTTTTCATAATATAATAATAATACGTACGAGCTACGAGAAATCATTTCTTTTCAAAAGATTGTAAAATAAAATAAAAATGAAATGAAAAATGCCTTCCAAGCGGACCGTTTACGCTTGAGTGGGAGAGAGACGGCCGGTCTAGCGTGCCTCTCTCTCTAATGCTGCGCGCGCTTCCGTGACGTTACTCCGGCCGTTACTCGGTTTTCGTGAATGCCTCTCAGGCTCATCGTCTTTATAAACGTTATCACGTTAAAAACAAGCTAAGTTATAAAAGGCTTATGAAGCGTTGTGTACTCTTATAATAATCTTAAATTCAAATTTAAAAAACCCCGTCAGTTTTATTTACACTAAACACTAAACTAAACACTCAAGAACACTTTCAATTAAATCACCTTACATAAAAAGAAAACTAGGTCAAAATCGGTTCATCCGTTTAGGAGCTACGATGCCACAGACAGACATACAGATCTACAGATACACATACCCGTCAAACTTCACCCTTTTTTTCTTGGATGGTTAAAAACGATAAAACAATGCAATGCAATTTTAACAATGCAATGGCTAAATTAGATGTATTAAGTGTTTATGAATAAGGCCGTTACACAAGAGAACAGTGGAACAGGGCATTCACAAAGTATCCTGACTCCTCGTCTGCTGTTCAGTACGGTGCATCATGCAAGGGACTGCTGATAATCTAAAATTTTAACAAAAAATAACCGACTTCAAATGAAGTACATCAAATAAAAAAAATCGTCGAAATCGGTTGGATATTGAGTTATTCGTCCATTTATCACGCACATACTTAATGAAAATTTAAGACTTAAGTATATGCTTTTGACATGGATGCCATTGTCAGATCTTGCTCAAATTTATGTGGGACCACACGACAAGCATCAGCTTTTGAATAAAACAAGAATCATCAAAATCGCTTCATCCAGTCCAAAGTTCTGAGGTAACAAACATAAAAAAATACAGTCGAATTGAGGACCTCCTCCTTTTTTTGAAGTCGGTAAAAATAGCTAAAGCCTTTTTTCTTTCTTTAATGTACACAAAGCAAAAGAGATAGATACACAGGGCATGACTTTAACACCTCCTGTAATTTTTAATATTACATATGATTTACGTTTTGAACAAACTTAAATCATTCCTTACGTATACAGATAGCATTTAACATTGATAATAACATAAACGTTATGTTTTAATAAACATCACAGAAGGTTTTATAATAATGTCTGCATACCTAATTATTTTGCTCACTGCACATAGCCCACAAGCGAGCAGAGAGTAGCAACTTAAGTAATTAATTGTAATACCTTCATCTATGGACCACAGTAACAACCAGTGGCAACCAAGATAAAAGATAGAAGAAAGAAAGAAACAAAACTCTTTCATCTATTCTCTACTTCATATTAAATAGGACCATTATCATAACTGGCGCCGTTAGTCCCAGGCCTTTGTGGTATTGCCAAATGTGGTTGGTAGATCTCACACATCTTTGAGAACATTTTGGCGTTGTTGTTGTCGTTGTTGGAGTGATAAGTCCCATGTCTTATCATTTTATTAAGTTAGTATTCGTCTACTTTGCAACAATCCGCGGTTAACATGTATGATAGTATATACTTTAAGACATGCGCGGCGCTTCCCTCCTTACAACGGAAACATGCACTACAATAATTGAAAGTATATACCAACATATATACCAGCACCAACACGTGTTTCGTCCCAAAACGGAGCATCCTCAGGGTAAGTTGACTCCACGATGGTCAGTAGGAAAAACTTTCCGACTGACATAACTAAAGTAGACTAATACTAACTTAACAACAATGGATTTCCGCAAAGTAACGCCTGATACTATTAACTATCTTATCATTTATTAATGCCACAAATGTCTGCTGTAGCCGGAAATCGAACTGAGGAGCTCTCAGTCGCCATGGCGCTGATATTGCCATAGTAAACAGCCCATGTATATTACACATATAATACTGAATAATTAGGCGGAATTCGACTCTGGGCAACTTGAGAAGATGAATAGATGTGCTACATAAGTACTTACTCACTAAGCTATCGGCACAAAACCACATCACTAGCAGAACAGGACTACAATCTACTAATTCTGCCGTGAACCGTTATGCTGAACGCACAGATGCCGACGCATATGTCATCAGCATCGGGCTCTCATATGATTTCATACAAATGCGATGCTGACAGCGCTTACGATGCCGATAAATGTGCGTTCAGCATTAAGGAACCTTTCAAAGCGAAGATTCCGTCTTTTTTTACGGAAATAGACGGTAAACGAGCTGACAATCCACCTGATGGTAGTGGCTATTTCAGCAACACCAAAGACATTACTGATGCATTGCCGGCCAAGAAAGAGAGGAGAAAAAGAAAGAAAGAACTAGCTCTCTACCCCCCAGCCGGAATACGAGTAGATTGGCTGCTGACTCAAGCAAGAAGATGGTAGCTATCCAGGCGAACCCCACGGAGAAATAATAATATTATTATAGTAATGGTATTAATTAACAATTAAAATCAATATTACCAAAATAATCCCTCCGAGGGACCCTACCATCAGCAGGCCGGATTTAGTCGCCTCTTACGACACCCATCTCTCTCATGATAAAATGCTTGAATATGAAGGTTGATTAGGACCATTATTTTTCATCGGATAATTTTAAATCTAAGCAAAGCCTAAGTAAGGTTTATTAGGTCTCAACCTAAGATGTCACAAACACCTACGCACCGAGAACAAACATTTATATCATGTAAATAAAACACCGGCGCGGCAGGCCCGGGAATCAAACCCGAGGCAGGAAGCTTCGCACGTCTCACGAAGAAAAATATTTTAGATTTCGTATTATTTAGTTAAGATTTCGAGTATAATCACATTGAGCCGATTTTTAAACATAACTTGAGAGTATTTTTGTTTGAATTATAACTAAATCAATTGTAATAGGGATACATAAATTATAAAGAAACTGAAAATTCTGAAAACATTTTATATTCAGTAAAATAAACATCATTTTGATCTAGTGAACTACATTACACTCTCGAAACTTTAATAATATGATCTCTGTTGAATATTTATATCGCACCCACAATGGAAAAAAGGCATAAGATGAAAATTGCAATTTTACAGTAAAGCAAAAAATCTGTTAAAATATCAGTAAGTAGATAGTCAAAGGAATTTACATAACGATTTCTTGTACAAAACCGTCAAGATTAATGATAAAAATTTGAAAAAAAAATGCAGTTTTGTCCTTCTTTCCAATCATGTTAAACTAAAATTCAAAGACTTATGCTTTTTGCCACTGAGGGTGCGATATTTAGTCGTTTGAGGAACAGCAAAAAACCTGATAAATATATTTAAGTGCGTGTTTCACTTGAACAAAGACAATTCAGCATTTAGGAAACTTTTATTTTCTTTAAAAAATGATGATTACAAAGAATAGCTATGAAGCAAGAAGTTTACTCACGATCAAATATTACGTTATGGATCAAAATCTATTACAAGTTTTCATGAGGTTTATAAACGATTAATAAATTGTTTCCGATGCTTTTACTACTGTGTAAACTTAAGGATCTATTGCAAAACAAATGTTTTTAGCACTCATTTAAATACAAAATATTTCCAAGTATTTACAAAAATTTATTTAATATTTATATTATTATGTTATTGGTATATGAAATTTATATTTTGTTGAAATTGTAAATAATTTACGCGTAAATTTTCAGTAATAACAAATATATTTTAGAATAAGTGGATACATAATTATGATGATACTAAAATAGTGATATACAAAAAAAATTTTACGTGTAATATTACATTTTTTCTTTATTTTTACATAAAAAATACAAGAAAATAAAATCTATTACATAAATCAGGTAAATTTAAATAAGTCAAAATGATAATACGTTTTTCAAATAGTGAAATATTATCTTAATTTGAGAGCATGATAGAGATCATTTTTAGTATACATTACTTAGCCAGTCCAATATGAATTTCAGTGAATTTCCTGCTAATTACATATAATTTAACGCATACATTAAAACTATCTAAAATTACGTTTAATTACGAATTATAAGCGTATTTCGGTTTCACTGCAATGTTAGTATATTCACATAAAATCAAATAATAAAAATAAATAATACAAACGCTGTACATTTTCACTTTATCGCGCTCAACTAAACCAACAACTATTACTAATATCACACTAATTCTGTAACAGACATCAATAACGTTTAATTATAATTACGGCTCAATCACTAGATTTTCCGCTTAATTACGCAATAAGAAAAAATTTCCCACAATCACAATTGTAACGAATAACTTGTCAAAATGCAAGGTCACGTACACTTGCTTTTATAACACCGAGTCGATTAGAATCACTACAGACAATTAAAGCTGGACGACTTGCAGCCGAAGCTGCGATGTTTGAGTTTCCACACGCCTAATATAATATGCATCACATGACGTCATTCCTATTGACGTATGAGAGCATGCGAACTATTTTACGGCTCGACCCCGCACTGACTGACGGGTGTATCCAGGTAACACAAATACGTCCATCGAACCCTAATGCTTTTCTGTTTGTAAATCACTTTCGCTTATCACTCCTCGTTGACTCCTCCTTCGAGCCTACCGGCTTCACTAGACGGATTAACCGCCCCTGCAGTAGAGGGTCTGGCTTCGGATCGACATCAGTTAACTCCCACAGGTAAGCACTTACACTGTTTGATCTTCTGCAGCCGCTTACGTCTGAACGGTGGGTTTTGTCCCGGGCAGCGGAGGGTCACTGTGATCCAGGTGAACTTCTTAGGCTTGCAGAAGGAGCAAGACTTGAACGCTGGCGGCGGACGTTCATCATTCCCGTCGCGCCGCCGAGGTCCTTTAGGAATATAAAACGAATTGCACTGCCCGTAGCAAAACTTGTTGATCACGGTCGTCGGCAAACATCCCGGTTCGCGGATCTTCTGAACCAGGGGCTCAGTCTTACACCAGTCTTCTTTAAGGTACTCCTTCTTGGTAACAACGAGCGCGTTTTTGGAAGACTTTAAAATGTTGCGGTAATCTATTCCCGGCGGTAGCTCTGTGACGTCTTCCTGATCCGGCATGGAGACCACCATAGTCTCGGAGCTGCCTTCGCCGAGTTCGTTTCGGACGTAGGATGAGGCCTGGTCGGTCCGACGTCGCGCCGCCAGCATTTTCTCCACTTGCTCGGTGTCGATGATGTCTAAAATCGAATCGGTGGGCGTGAACGGTCTCTTACTGCCGACGCCGGCGCTAACACCGCAGGCTGCCAAAAGTGCAGCGGCGAAAAGCCACACGCACGATTTCGATAAGCTCTCCATCTGGAAGTAATCAAATGTTATAAAAGGAGTTCGAATAAATTTGTATCGCGATTTTAACGTAGGTGAATCGAGAGGAAGTCGTAGGTTTAACTCACGTTGTATCGCGAGATGAGGGCCACCATGTCGTAGGTAGTGCGTCGGTGTTGCTGGGGACTCGCAGCGACGTGATGCGTGTGCGCAGGGCCGGCCGGCGAAGCGGTAATGAACGCGAACGCTCAATGGACCGCCGCTCAATGAACGAGATGACTCACGCTCTCATACACCGCGCCTCCGCCACAGAACCGTTACTACCAGCGCTTTTTGCAGAGCAGACACCTCAGTCACCTCACACGTGTTTCTACTTACAATATTGACAATGCCGTCTGAAACTTTTATTTACAAGACACAATGATAGCGATAAGCCATCTGTTTACCAGTATTGTGCTAGCATTGTATGGTGAGATAAGGAGTTCATAGAATGAAGGGTTAAGGTAAAAAACTTTTTTTTTATTTTGAATTTAAAAGGGATTTAATACTTTGACAACAATTTTACAGTAGGTACAAATGTAATATATTATATTATTATTATTATCTTTTCTGGAAATACGTATCAAAACCAAAATTGTTACAACTATCGTAATGTAACTGATGACCGAGTTCTTGCCTGATCTGTTTGCAAAAACAATTCTATTGCCCAGGCTTGTTTCAAATTAGAGCCCCTCTTTCAAGAGCTTGAAAATATTAACAAAATATTTTACTTATATTATGTTCTATTATATTATGTTACCCCCTAATGTTAATGCGTTGCGTTTAAGAAAAAAGATAGTAAGAAAGCCACTGCCGCTACGAGTCTATCAGCGTGTAGGCACAAACTTCCACGTGCGTGACAGTGTTTATCTTTGCCTGGCTGGAGAGATTTTCTCACCTATCACCGCACGGCGCCGAAGGCAGGCGCCAGCGCAGATGGCGCGGTGGCGCGGAATCGTTGCCCGCCCAGACGCTTCCCACAATCACCGCAATGGCCATACAAACATAGAGATGTGCCTCAACATGTAAGGTAACAGCCTAGGTTAACATTGCCCATTTAAAATTGCCTTAGTTGATACTGAATTGTTTGAATTATGGAGATATGTATGCATAATTATGTTTGTTAAACTTAAATAGTAGGTAATTGTGATATCTACTTTATTAATGGCAATTTTCGTTTTGCTTCCTAATAATCAAGAAACAATTGAATATTAGGAAGCTCGTAATTTATTCATTGATTTGTTTTAGAACCATTATTTGTTTTGAATTTATTTGTTTTGAAGTGAGAATCGAGAACAGACATTTATTCTTACTTATCTGTGAAACAAGAAAATTGATACATGTCATAAATAATATCGCTGGGCACGTACATAGCTAAATCCATTCATGAATGTTATTTATTGACATATTTATTTATTTAGTCGTTTATTAGGCTATCCAATAGCGTTAAAGGTCAATAGGTATACATATAAGTCTATTAAGTATAACTACCCAGATTACCGTAACCGAAAGTACATTCAGCAATAAAAGTGTATAGTCCAAGTATAGATCAATAAAACATAGCTCTCATCATTAGTATAACACTGTACAGACAGAGCCCCAAGCTGACCGTAGGCGATGTGTGGGTGAGTTTGATGCATTTTTACAATCTTTAAAACCATTCTTGATGTTATAAACTGATTATTAACATAGATTAAGAAAACACGCTTGGCGGTGAAGGTTTGTAACTTAGTTCAATAGGTTACTAACTCTTCCTTTTGGACTAGAGCTACAGATTTTAATGTATGTGTCTTCAAGGCAAGGGTGAATAGGCTTTTACTAAGATACTAGATAGTACTCACCACTCAAGACTACATCACCACTTACCATTAGGTGAGATTGTAGTCAAGAACAAAAGTATAATGAGAATAAGACAGTTTATAAAAAAGCTTGTAAAGTTTAGTTAGATTGTCCCATGGAAATGATCTCTTGGCATAATTCGGAAAAGATATAGGAGTCCGCTGTAGCAGTGATAGCCTAGTGGTTAGAACGTTGGTCTCCCGAACGCGGGGGCCCGGGTTCAAATCCTGGCACGCACCTCTAATTTTCAAATATTATGTGCGTATTACAAGTTAATTATCACTTGCTTCGGTGAAGGAAAACATCGTGAGGAAACCTGCACACCGGAGAGTTCTCCATAATGTTCTCAAAGGTGTGTGAAGTCTACCAATCCGCACTTGGCCAGCGTGGTAGACTATGGCCTGTACCCCTCACATTGTGAGAGGAGACCCCGAGCCCAGCAGTGGGACAATTATGGGTTGTTGCTTTGCTTTTGCTTTATAGGAGTCCGCTAACAGTTCCATTAAATTGCACCAGTGGTGGCTAAAGAATAATCAGTAGAACTACGTATCAGTAACATTATTCTATTGTGCATAAGACTTATTATAATTTCTTATCATAATATCTATGCTGCTGAGTGCTGTGTGATGAATGTGAAAGCGCCAAGCAATACATTTTGACAGAGATGTAAGCTTAGAGTAATAATATTACATAGATGTAAGGTATAGAGTTGTAGCTTGTAGAGTCAGGTCTTGTAGAGTTAGGGGCTTGGCTGATGGCTCTTAATGAGACCTTTTTGTGAGTCTTGGGAATCTATTTTACATGAAATGTTCAGGTGAAACAAAGATTACTATAGCCTTTTATGAGACGTAGTTTAAATAAAACCTTGTATGCGCCATATCTATACTAATATTACAACGCTGAAGAGTTTGTTTGGTTTAACGCTCTAACCTCAGGAACTACTGGTTCAAATTGAAAAATTATTTTTGTGTTTGATAGTCTTATTTATCGAGCAGGGCTATAACATCATATATTTTAGCGGTTAGTTTTTCCACAAATTAACGCGGGTGAAACCGCAGGCACAGCTAGTGTTTGTATAAATTGAGCCTTTTTGGTCTATTAGTGTCTGAGAATGAAAAGCGTTGCATGCAACGCTACAGGCCTATAGAAAAAACCTTGACCTTCCTTTTCATTTAGTGTCTTATTACTACAACTGAATAGGTTAAGGATAAATACGAAATTATATTATAATTCAAGTGTAAAAATAACTATGACGTAGGTACATACTTAATGATTGAGTAACTTCCCTAAACCAAATATGTATGTAATTTTTCTTTAAATAAAGTATGATTAATAGGAAATTTCAGTATTTTCGTAAGTTTATTATTGACATAATTATAATATGAGCAATTAATTGTGGTTATAATATTACTACAATACCGCGATTTCTGTCATCGAGAACATCTAGAGAATCTTACATAATACTATAATTACTACACTGAGGTTCAATGCCTGGCTGGCAAAACGATGTAAGTACATATTTTTTCTTCTTAATAAAAAAATAGAAAGGGCAATTTACTAAATCCCAGTTACCAAAAACCAATGTTACTTGAAATGATTTATGCAGTAAAATACATATTTATATTTTTGTAGTGTTTCCTATATTGTCTCCTCTGATGAATTAAATAAATAAAGAATTTTATAATTAACACTTTATATAACACACAGTACCGAATTTCTATGGAGATTCTTTACTAAGGAGCGATTTAAGCAACCGTTAGTGACTCTGAGTTGGGACGTTAGAGTAATAAATGTCTTTGCTCCTGACTGTTTTCAGTCCCTACAAATCAGTTAAATCCACTATTTTACGAGTGTTCTAGGAATCCAGGACGTGATTTAACTGTCCATTTTACAATATCACGTCGCTGTGGCGCAAGACCGTCGACGAAGGAAGTTCTTTGTTTGTTCTTTTTTTCACCAAATAGAGGCGCTTAAGGCGTCCAAGGAATTTCATTCATCAGCATTCATTCAGTTCGTTTTGTTGCCAATCAAAAAAATAACTATAATAGCCGTCACACCGAAAAGCGACATGCCGTCTACTTCATTTATTGATATACAGCGTGCTCTGATCATGGTTTTTTTTTTATTATTATATCTTCTGCTTTGCCTATGTAAAGCGTCAGTTTACTAATTCAATATTATTTTTTTATTCCTATTTAAATTTTATTTTAATAATTTTAGTAAACAGTAACCTTTATTTTTTTGTCGATAATGACGTATAAATGGGGTACAAGTATCAATTGTAAGCTTTGTTAGCTAGTCCTACTAATACAACTCATTGGTATTTATTACTTTCAAAATTAATTTAGGTAAGAACATAGTTATCGTAAGAATCAATAATTTAAGAAAATAAGGTACTTATATAATTTAATTAACTGTGTTGACTAAATTTATGTTTAAACAACAATTATTTTCATAATAAGATATAATATAAAAAATTATGATATTCGTTAATATCATTATTTAAGCGTTATAACACTGTTAAAAACACATTTCTGTACGTAACTGATTCGTGCCTTATTGGCCCTATGTTTGGCCCTTAACAGATAGTTATTATGTAGCTAAGTGGATGTAATACTGCCGCACGTAACTATTGCACCTACATTAATTTAAAAGATATGCTGAGGAGTTTATTTTGTTGTTTCTTCTCTTGACTGTAACGAAGAACCTTTCCGAAACGTTGATAGTATTTAAAAATTGCGAGTATGAGTAAGTATATTGAGAAAATATAACATGAATAAACTATGGAGCTAAAACAGACAGAATATTGGAACTATTTATAACTACTATTTTTCACTATGAAAAATATTTCCCGTAGATATTTTCTCCATACCCCCCCATTGGCTGTATTCCGAAAGGTTTTGAATAATCTAAATTGTTATCAATTTTTTAGATACAATATCATTGTGTAAAAATGTAACATCCTGTATAGTGGCGTTTAAGTTCGGCATACCTTCGTTTACCGAACTGTCACAAACCCAAGAATCCGGTAAAGAAACGCCGACCGCTTCTAAGAATTAATGGCATAACACGTTTGTTACAGTTTTTATGCGGGTATATAAATGAGTTAACATCGGCCTTATGCTTTTATAGCCACAATGAAAACCATTAATTGTGCGATTAGGTAGTTTTATAGGACTTAAATGTCACGAACTCATATTTATGAGACTGAAAGATGGTAGATTTTTGAAACTGAATTGATTGGGTTATTTTTTGTGGTAATAGAGACTGGTATTATTTCAATGTGGTTATTTTTCTTATTTTAACTATTAGTTGGTTGCCATATTTTTAAATTACATTTTAACCCTATTTAAATTTTAAATGTCAAAATTTGTGAGAATGTTGATGAAAACCATATAGTTATACCATAGCATACCTATACCTATACCTAAACACAGAATACCTATACCTAGCTACCCTCTTCAAGATTTTTATATAATACTAAATTCCTTTATCTATATTGCAGGCATTGTCAAGTTCTTAAATGCTAATAAGCAACAAATAAATAGACTACACTTACTCTTAAATGAAAGCTACAAACAATAATGACGATACATGAACCCAATCCTCTATCTGTAGATAGTATCAATATGTCATGCACTTGCATTCCAATGTGCATTTCATACGTTTCGGATCATTTGACTATTCCGCGACGAACGGGCGCCATTGTCATACCTCTATAACAGATCTTTACAACTGACTAAGCTAATCACCATACTGATTTATCGATCTTTGGATATTATACATACATACCTACCTTACCTACATTGTTTGCAGTAAGTCTATGGTATTTATTAATGGCTTGTAATCGACCCTCTTGATTACCCTGCAAGGTCTAGAGTTCGATTCTATTGGGGGTAATCTATGGTACCATGACTACAGCCTACTAAGCATGTACTGTGCCTTCATGGAGGCCATTCAAACAGTTTGAATTAGTGACAAACCAAGTGTTAGTAGATCAAGGCCATAAAATAGAGACATTCTGTGTTCCTTGTGTCCATGCCTGGGAAGGCCTCCGACAAGCCTGAACGAAAAGTATCTGAAAATAACAACATAAGTGATCATTAGCAACATGAATCGCTCTTAGCCCAGCGGCTTGTGTCGATTATCAGTGATCGATAAAGTTAAGCAACAGCAAGTTGGGCAAAAAATTCTTGATCGTTTCCGCGCTTCCGAGGGCACGTAAAGCTGTCGTTTCCGGTTGTTATTATAAGATGACAGTCGGTAAGCCATGTCGGAGGCTCTCGGGCAGCATGAAAACTTCCTACACTTGAATTGGCTACTAAGACCTCCAGCAATCCGCACTGGAGCAGCGTGATGGAGTATGCTCTAGGCCTTTTCAAGAGGAGGTTTGTGCTGAGCAGTGGGTCATTAATGGGTTAAAGCCCCAGTACCGCAACAAAACTTTACATAAAGCCATGACAGTAACAAAAAAACTGCAATCTTAATTGAGATTAATTGTAAGATATTACCTCATTTGACATTTCTAATACCGTAGGCTGACGTAGGTATCTAGTACTTGTAATGGTTTTAGCCGTGCGTGCTCTAATAGGTACCTAATAAATAATAACTAATAATAGGTAATGATTATTATAATTTTGAATCAATTGTTAATATTGTGAATGAATTGAATAGTACTTGAATTGTCAATGTGACCTTTTGATGACGGTCGAATTTTGACCGCAGAGAGGAAGTCATGCTGGATTGTACTCTACATTACAGTTTTATCATTACTAGAGAGAGACTCGTTCTGCGATCAAAATTCGACCGTAAAGTGTCAAAGGGTTACTTCACATTGTCATTTGTGTGTATTTGAGCGTGTACATAATATGTGTCAGTATTGTGTTTGAGCGTGTATAATGTTATGTTTATTTCTATTAATTTTATATATTTCTAATACCTACCTACATTACATTTGTATATCTAAAAGGCAAAAGTGATTGACTGATCACTGTTTCAACGCACAGGCCAAACCCTCAGGGCTAGAAACTTAAAATTTCACCCACGTATTCCTCTTATGTAATCCTTCCTGTTGGATGCATCCCAAGGGGGTGAAATAGGGGATAAATATGACAAGCATAATTTCTGGCAATAGCTAGTCTATACTAATAATATAAAGGTGAAGAGTTTGGTTTTGGAGAGACTCTATTTATCGAGGAAGGCTATATGCTATAAAGCGAGGCATAACTAGTTTTATACTACTATAAAAACATTAGCGTAAACTTTAACTGTGTCTTTCATATTCCTTCGTTCGCGTAAGTAATTGTCGTAAAAAGGTGTACAAAAATTTTGCTTCACATAATAATAATATACAAGTCCTAATGACCTAACAAAATCACGTCATATCTCACAACACAGTAGGATCGCATCGCAACAGGTTGTATTAAGTGAGACAACCTAATATAGCAGCCATAAACATTTTATAGCAGCCTAAATAACCCCAAAATAAATGATGCGTAAAATTTTCGATTTCCAAGTCATTTAACGATTCCGTACAAGCGACGGGTAGGCGCCGCTATTGTTATCAATTCGTATAGAATGTACGAAGTATACTATACAGTGTACAGTATACATTTGTATCTCTGGCTCTAATCGTCTCGATCGCTTTGATCGTAGCTGCTTCACAGAGCGATGGCGGCGCCAGGTCCGGGCGGCCGCACACAGTCGACAAATTCAACAAAAATAAGTTTTATTATGGGTACACGTAAACATTAGGGAATAAAAGTGCAAAGTAAAGTAAGAATTGTTAAACATATTTTAACATTTACTCTGCTTTTTCATTTCAGCCTCTCTTAATAATTCTATTATAATATATTAAATATAAGCATGTTTTACGCCATTTTCAAAGTGCCAATAAAAATCATAAAATTGAAAATAAAAAATAAAGAATATTTTTGGACTAAAACCGATCTGTCCAACGTGGCTGGACGTTGGCTATCCACCATCCACCCCACAAGTGATGGATGTTCGCACCCTTATTTTTTGAAGCCACCCTGGGTTAGCCTATCTTCTTCACAAGAATTGTATTCTCGATTGAGCTTTTTCCAAGCTCGTCCATCTGAAACCATGAAGCTGTAAAAGCCAATAAGGCCAAAAGCAACTCCATTCATCCATGTCCAAGTCCATTCAAAAAAGGTATGTATGTACCTAAAACTAAAGCTCGTCAGTACTACTTGTCTTGAAAACAATAGCTTAAAATATAATAATTTTACGTAATTGTATTATAATAAACGTCTCAAGTGTGCGGTCTTCAATAAATTGAATTAAACAAAAAATCAAAAGCAAGTTGAAGCAAAACGCCAGGTACACGACAGAACGCGACTAGACATATAAATCAAACACGGGCTCTAACGTCTTATGACACAAAATACTTTATTATTCACACCGATCCAAACGAAAAAAGACCCAAGATTGAATAGCCCGAACCCTGCACCACGCTTCGAATAACATTATGGGATTATAGCCTTCACCTCCATCATGAAAGGAACAATTAAGAATGTATGAGGCAAAAACAGCTTAAAAATTTTTCGAACACGATCAAAAAATATTTTCGCATCACAAAAGCAGTCTCGCACGTTTAAAGCAATTCTAAGAAATGAATCGTTTTATTATTTTAATCCTTTTTTTATTTAGTACATACAAATAATTCCTTCATTTATTTGTTATATTTTATTGTATTCATTTACATCTATGTTAGTTGCTAGTTTTTATATAAAAAATATTATAACGATATCATACGCCGGTCCCTTGCCACCGTTAATGTGCCAAGTCTGCTTGAGCCGACTGGTATTGCAAGAGACGATGGCAAGAGACCGGACGGTATGAGTTTGATTCCATGGAAGATGGGCCGGGTGCTGGTATGGGATGCTACCTGTTCAGACACGCTGGCCCCTTCCCATCTACATGGAACCAACATCAGAGCTGGTGCGGCTTGTGAAGCGGCTGAAAAAGCTAAATCAAAGAAATACAGGGGTCTAGGCTCCGAATATGATTATATGATTTTGTCCCATTCGGTGTCGAGACCCTTGGTCCGTGGGGTTCTAGCACTATAAGTCTTTTTAAGGAAATAGCAAAAAGGTTAGTCGACATCTCAGGAGTCGTAGAGCTGGCAGCTACTTTGGACAAAGAATTAGTCCAACGATTCAAAGGGGGAACGCTGCCAGTATCTTCGGAACCTTGCCTAAAGGGACTCCTTTTAATTATATATTTTAGTTCTTATATACAGCCGAGATTATAATCGATATTGATCGATGTTTGTACATAGATTTTCATTTTCATTGCTTGAATTGAAAACAGTGCTTTTCCCTGAAAAGCCCCAAAGCCAAAAAAACACGGAACATTTTTAAATGATCGTTTGTTAACAGCAGGTAAACGTACTGACAGACGTTCTTATATAAAAAAAAACTATTTTCTCTAACATGCACCTTTTTAATTTTTATTTTTCAAATATTTATGGACCAAAGAAAATTTTACTACTGCCTGTCACGCGTTGAGGAGCCCTTAGCATTCGGCTATTATTGCGAGTAGACCCGTAGCTAGACAGGATAAACTCGAGCCCCAAGATGAAAAAATTAACGTTTTATACAGATTGGGTATATTGGATTGGGTTTTATAGAGATGGGTTTGGTTACTAGTATACACATTAATACATATTTACCACTATGTAGATTATGCACTTTTAAACACGTATACCATATACATATATAAACTCAATTTCGCATTTTTGCAGATGTGCCATTATATTACTAGGTGAGCGATATTGTCTTAAATTAAAGGTCACACAATAAGAGTCAGACTAACGATTATTTAACTTGTATCGTACAATCGACTACAATTGTATATTTAGAAACGTGTGAACGAAGTAACAATTAAAAGATTCTAGAAAAACATTAGAGCTGAATATTTTTCGTTGCATTGGTTGAAATTTACAAATTAGACGAATCAATTACTATATGTTTGTTAATTGTTCTTTCATCTGAGGTTATTTGAGTCTTAGCTGTTTAGATTGTAAGTTATGTATGGAACTAACTTAAAATTGTTTTATTTTAAGTAATATTTACGTATTTTATTAGGTACCAACTTTAGATTTAATTAGACGCCTTAGAGGACCTCTCTTCCCCAACGGTTATCGGTTAATTATTTGAGCTATGTCGGTTACTCTTGTTCGTCTACGGTTCTCCTAATTTCTGATGCGATCACTTAGATAAATACCAAGGAATATTACCGTTTGTATACAATTACAATAGCATTTAAAATAAATTAAATTAAAGTATTAAAAAGTCAATATGTTGTACTACAATAGGTAAAGATACGAATCGCTGCAAAACCAACTCTATGTAGTCTTGTCTGCTCTACCCCTAGAATGCAATGTAAGCCCGCGTAAGCGCGGAGGGGCGAGGCGGCCTGCGAGCTGTGGAGCAGGGGATTGAAACGCTCGCCGCAGCAGCTGAGGCTGGCTGGCGAAATCGGCCAGAAAGACGAAGCTACGGTGGTGAGCGTTAAAAACACCTGCGACCAGCTCGCATATGGCCGCATACCGCCGAAGCCCCGCAGCGCAGGAGCCGTGACAGAAACTATTTAAAGAAGAAATGCTGTCCCGGTAAAAACTGAACTGAATTGTCGTGTGTGTGTGTGTGTTTCGTTTTGTATGTCTGTGTGTGGGTGCGTGTGTGTGTGTGTGTGCAAAAAAAGTATTATATAATGTGTAAAATGACATTGTACCAAGAAATTATGCGGAATGAATTTCGCATTTTTCTCTGAAACCACTGGCTCTATAAGAAAAATGTATTTCACAATGTCAATCTGTTAATGGGCTAGGTACAATTTTGTTGGAAACATTTTTATTTAAAATCAACATATTGCCAAAAAACGTGAAAAAACAAAAAAAAACATGTTTTTTCTGGTTACCTTGAATAACGAATATAGAATCATAGGCAAAATACCCGCAGTATTTTGCCTATATTTTATTCGAGCAAATATTTTTCGAACTTATGATAGGTAACCCCTGTACTACTGTACTGTTTACCACTGTACTTTGTATCACCATTATAATTTATTATTATTGTAATTATCCTCTTACGCACATCAACTTTACACGATCGATTTGAATGGAAGACACATTCCAAAGTCAGTACTTACTTCTCAAGTGACGCAAACTTGAGCAGTTTTACTGCAAATCTTCCAAACATAGTTTAGTGACGTCAGCGTTAATCGTTTATTGTTATATACGAATACCATCAGCAGACGTCCGTCAATCGTACCCGATCAATTAATTTCACTTTCGACTAATCAGCAAGTTATTCAACTCATCTATTCTAAAGATAAGTGTCGTCTAGATGTGAGTGTAGCAAAGTGGTGAAAATAAATCGGATACGAATTATGATCGAATAGCTCTCGGATACGGATACGGATGGTGTTTTTACGTAGCTAGTAGCACAGAATAAATAATAGTACATATAATAGTAGTAGTAGGTACGTTCGTATAAGATATTATGCTAATATTGTAAAATGTTATATATATTGTAAATATTTATTGTTTTAATATTAAAATCAACTATAATCCAACAAGAGTTTTCATTAAATTTATTATATAACTTATACATATGAACTGTAAAATATATTTGTATGTATTAACTAAATCAAAATAATTATATTGTCACTATCTCCTAATTTTATTATGTCTGCAACTAGAACTGAAACATTCAACTAAGTACTTGCAGCTTATGAAAATCTATCAAGCAATTGGATGGATGACGGATACGAATATAATTATATTTCTTCCTGTAGTGGACAATTACAAAATACAGATAGGTATGGTCTAAAATAACTGGAACATCATTAGGGCAGACATAGCAACGACATAACAATTTAATGCCTAACTTAGCTAATAATTTTCGAATCTAATCTTTAAAGGTCGATGGCTTTAATCATTGTCTGCCATACGAGATTCAATATACTTAAGATATAACAAGCATAATCTAGATCAAAATAATGTTGTGAGGTAAACATCTGTAAAAAGTGACTATATAACAGATTTAATTATGTACGCCACAGTAATCTAAGGACTAGGTAGGTCCTCCGAACGGTAGATCAATGTGATCGGTAGATATTACTAGATATATTGTATTCTATCCACCGAAGGTTAGAAAAAAACTGACAGATATGACAGATGATAAACCAATGGTAGCTTTATACACAGTTTGTTTAACATCAGTTAAACAACTATACTATCAAGTATATTATTGAGACCGACCATAAGCGTTCAAGTATTTAGACAATCTGTTAATCGGGACATTTCTAATATGATTAATAGACGTTGACGCCTTTGAGTCCTTTTGTTTACCTGTTTATTGTGTATTTACCTGTTTTAAAATGTATTTACATTTACACGATTAACATAAAGCACTTTGACAAGATTAACATAAAACATTTAAAATCAATTGTATAAAGCAGTGGTACTCAACCTTTTTCACACGGGCATCAAACACGTGTTAGACTTGGTGTCGCGGGCCGCAAAAAATAAAATTACGTGTTGCCGTGATACAATCAGAATTTTGTAGAAAATTAAAAACTGAATTTCCGTTTATTACGCATATCATCGTAATAAATAATAGCTTTACACACCACGGTACAGTAATTTATGTAGGTATGTATTTGCTGTAATTTTTTGTAACGGGCGCGAAATTTTGTATATTTATTTATTTATGTACCATACAAAAAGTACAGAAACAAAAGCGGACTTAATGCTAAAAGCATTCTGTGCTAGTCAACTTCAAAATGGTTTAAAATAAAGTAACACCTGATGGGCCAACCACAAAAGCCCAGCGGGCCGCATACAAAAGCCCAGCGGACCGCACGTGGCCCGCGGACCCCAGGTTGAGTATAGCTGGTATAAAGCAATCATTGAGCAAAACCGTTGTATAATAATAGGGTAAAAGCCGGATACTTGCCTCAATGGGATACTTGCCCCGGTTTCGAATACACTATGTTAGGGATGTTGGTGACATTAACACTTTACTACAATAAGAAGTGCCCCTCCCGCAGGCTTCAGTGCCATGTAAGCCGTGAGAGTATATGCATTCGTTTTGTCCGTGTGAGCAAATATCTTCCAAGACGAAACTTTGACGGGCGATGAAATTATTTTGGTATGTAAGTTCTATTGAATATTTTTTAATACTGATTGGGTTTTAGTCGACTTCTTATTTCTATGGATGCATTACAGTTTCAATTATAGTATTCATTACGTTTTACTGTTGATTTGTTACAATTTACTTAGAAAATGTAAAGGGCAAGTATCCGTATCAAAAAGGATAGTCACCCCATTTACTTTTGCGGATAGTCGCCTTTGGGACAATTATCCACAAAAGTAATAATATAACTGTAAAGTCTTTAACAAGCTAGACAAATATTTTCTTTAGATGTTGTCTCCAACTTATTGGCTCTCTCGCCCAACGCTACTGCAGCTACATAGTGTACCTGCCGAATGAAAGGTCCAGAGTGCGAATCCCATTCGGAGCAGACGTTATTTGTTACGTCTACTGTGTATGCCCACCTATCTTCCTATCCTAATCCTAGCATTCATTATTATTGCTCTAACCTATTTTAATAAATACTTACTTAGGTAAGTTTTTCATACGTTAATTCTAGGTATCTAACCAAAATGCCTCGCAAGTATAAGTGTAAATCAGGCGTGATGCTGCGCCATATTACCTGGTCAGAAAAATAGTTTAGCACTAGCGTTTGAAGAATTAAAAAAAACAAAAAGGAATCAACTAACCAGTTTTGAGGGCCTTCCGCCTTGTTCCAAAGTTTACATGCAAAATAAATCGGCATTTACTTACTTACTTTAGCTCTTTTTTATAAATGGTTGACTGAACATTTTATTCCAACATTATTACAACATCCGAAATATCGAAAATTGAAAAGCCTAGCATCTGGTGTAAAATAATGCTACTGCCATTGTTGTCTTTGTGATAAATAATAGTAATTTTACTAATAACTTACGTAGCTTAAGTTTCCAGGCTATTTTTGTTTTATTTTTATAGTTTAAAATGAGAAAACAACACTATTTTTGACGTTATTTTCATATAATAGAGCTTATTTGAAAAGTGGGGGAACTATCCGGCTTTTACCCTATAACATGTCTAAGTAGGTATCTGTTGACGTGATGACAGATTTCACGGCTAAAGGCTCTAGATCGGATTATGACCTCATTAAGCAAAGTTCGTAGGTTGAAACAACTTGTTAGCCACTAAACGTTTTGAATTCTATATTAAGTTTACAAAGCGGACAGGCCATTATTATTTAGATTATGGCGTTTCATCACAAATATACCTACCACGTGTATTACTTTTACGACTTAGCTTCGTTTTTCGCGCGTATTATTGTTAATAATATTTTTTTATGTATTTAGCCGACAAAAGAGCAGCAGCTGAAGATCCACCTGATGTTAAATGGTCACCGTCGCCCATGGACGTACGTAATAATGAATCAATTAGCAATGCGTTGCTGACCAAAACAGGAAAGAGAGAAAGAAAGATTTAAGTAATATTATAATTGGCGCCCCCAATTATAATATTACTCTTCCACCCCCCATAACTATTAAACGACTATATAAATTTTCTTCAAACATAGCCTAAAACAATCTCGACTAAGAAATCTTTTAAACAAAAGTAACTAAACTATTTTTCTCTCTGTTATTAATCGTAAATCCTGTCATGATTACTATTCTTTCTTCTATAAATTTATGTATAGTTTGTCCATAATATATTTAATAATGTATTTTTTTTTGTGCTTTGAGCAGGCAAACGAGCAGACGGGTCACCTGATAGTAAGTGATCACCGCCGCCCATGGACATTAGCAACACCAGGGGCGTCACCAACGCGCTGCCGGCCAAGAAGATGACGATAGACCCGCTTCTTGAAGGACCCCATGTCATAGCTTAGAGGGAACACCGATGCAGGTAGTTTGTTCCACAGTTTACACGTGCGAGGTAGAAAATGACGTGAGAACCGAACTGTGGACGAACGCCAGGTATCCAGATAGTCTTGATGGAACCTGGTACGTGGTGTGCGGTGACGAAAATTAACTGCAGGTAGTAACCCAAACAGTTCTTCAGAACATTCCCCATTGTACAGACGGTAGAATACGCAGAGAGAACCTACATCTCTCCTCAACTCAAGCGATTCTAATTCGTCTGTAAGCTTGGGATCGTCGACAAGACGAATGGCTCGCCGTTGAATTCGATTGAACGAATCCACTTGGCCAGCTGGGGCTCCGGCCCAAAGGTGGGAGCAGTACTCCATGTGTGGTCGAATTTGCGCCTTATAGAGCATCAACCTGTGCTTAGGCGTGAAGTACTGCTTAGCTCTATAGAGCACTCCCAATTTCTTTGCGGCCAGTTTGGCCTTACTAACCAAGTGGTCCCGAAACTGAACTTCATTCGAAATGTCGACACCAAGGATCCCAATGCTTTAAAATATATAAAAATATTTATAAAATGTGTATGTATTAGTGTATGCATAATTTGTATGTATGTGTATGTATGTATGTATGTAAATATGTATGTATGTATTCATAGTATTATTAATATGGCGTTGTTATTCTAAGACTATTTATAAACAAGTGCACGTTAAATTAATTTTATACCACTTTTCCATTCCTAGGTGTGCTGGAAGAGATTTCTTTTAGAAATAAGCATTGCCTATGTACAAAATTACTTTTATGACCTTTTGTAACCACTGTTATACGTGTACATAAACTGTTAAATAAAATAAAATAAATAAATCAATCAAAATGGTCTAGTGGCAGTAGTTCGGTTATTAGTCCGGTTAACCGAACTAATGCAACTTTTTAGTGTCAGTAGTTCGGTTAACTGGACTAACCGAACTACTGACACTTTTTAGTGGCAATAGTTCGGTTAATATATCGATACCGGAAATTTCAATATCTTATTACTTAAATCAAAACGAACATGTAAAATAAAATGTTTTTTTAAATCAAACAATAAAGGCGATCCCCAATTTTCGGCCCCGAACCATATGTAATCTGTGCTAGAACATCGGACTAAACAAGAGTAAATTATATACCAAAAAATTCGTCTTATTTATAAGATAAACATATTTAAATCTTAGCTTCAGCTGCTCTTGCCAAATGAACAAAATAATGCAAAAAAGTTTTCACAGTATTTACCTCATTACATACGATTTTATAATCGATTGAATCGATTGATAATGATCGATTGATGGAACATAATAATATATTTTATGTATTATTTAGTGATTATAATTATAATATTAATTTATTTTTTACATATTTTCGTATTCCATATAAATCAAAACTATGTAATATATTATAATTACCATTCAATCGTTACGCTAATTTTATTAAATTACATTTCGAATATTTTGACATCGATTAATCGATTGACAACAATGATGATGTAATCCCTAATAATGTCATTTTGGTAACCATAGTATTTATAAATAACACCACTGTATTGTCATATTTGTCATCGATCTTTCATCTTTCTACGCGTGTTCTTGTATATTTTTACTATCAAATATTTTCAGCGTATTTGGAGTCCTATTTACTATTGAAACTCATCGACACGTACACAGTGATTTTAATTTTCTATTGTATTCGCTTTCGTACTTGTGTTTTGGTGAATGTGTTTCGCAGTTTCGCTACAATTTCTTGCAAACCAATACTATATGAATATGGACTCCTTAATCGCCTGTTTTGTGACTGACAAAGGTTCAGAATAAGTCCTGAACACTGGATAACGTACCCTATACATCTTTAGAAGATCAGGAAGTTGCTGTGGCCATACTTACAATGAGTATATTATGGTATCTTGATTGGGCAAGGTACTAACGAAATATAACGCCTCCTGCACAACTACACGAAATATTAATATATTATAATGATAACTAATAAAATCTCTTGAAATATGCAATAGCTTTTATTATACAACCTTTTTATGACATTCGTTTTGGGTGAAAACCATTGAAGTAGTAGATATTATAATAGACACCCGCCAACGTAAGTGTAACATACATATTAAATAGCACTGTGACACGAGTATGACATAATCATAACCTATAATTAAGGTGATTCGTTCTAGGATTTCCTTAGTTGGCCATTGCTGGCAGCCGTGAAAATTGGAGAAATTGAACTTTTTGCAATAATCTAATTAACAGCCAATTTCCAGTCTTGTCTACTTAGGCCTGAGTTTCTATGGAAACTGGGGTTCTCCTTTCATAAGTAGCTTATATCATGTTAGTTTTAAATAACTAAACTGTGTGTGTGTGTGTGTGTCTCCCACGCTCTCTCCCTCTCTGTCTCCGGAAAAACAAATGACAACCATCAAAACAAATGACAACCATAAAACAAACGATAACTGTCATACCAAATTACAAACCATTCATTTATGCTTTACTCAGTCATTCAGTAATTCACTCATTCGTTCACTAATTCATTCATTTGTTCATTAATTCATTTATTCATTCGTTCATTCATTTATTAACATGATTTGGCGGTTATCATTTGGCTTGACAGTTGTCAATTCTGTTGTGACAGTTGTCATTTGTTCCCTTATTAAGTTTTATATTATTTATTTTTTAATTTATTCGTGTTTTTTCCACATTTTATTAGTTATTCTGCTATTTCGGGCCGAGACGAATCTAACAATTAATGTGATGCTATTTTTGAAGTTATACTTCTTTAGGCGCGTTATGAAATACATGGAAAAAATAATGAGAGTGAAATTTTAAGATTTGTAACACGAACGGTGCCATAAAAACGACAGTGACGAAAAACGTCACGCGCAATCTTAAAAACGCTTGTTCTGACAAAATGTTTTTTAATGTTAGAATATTTTTTTGAATATTTTTTTAATTTTTTTTATTAATATTGTTTTTTTTTTTGAAAGCTTATTTTGATTTTTTGATTTTTTTCATTTTTTTTAATATTGTTTTTTGAATATTTTTTTCATGCCAAAGAAGGATAATTTCTCACGCGCGTACAAAAGTACACGGTTATGTTTTGTTTTTATAATATTTTAATTGAATATTGGGCATGATTATACCAATTCGCTCTATTTACATGTTCCTTTTGATTTGAGTAACAAGAAATTGAAATTTCCGGTATCATTATAGTAACCGAACTATTGCCACTAAAAAGTGTCAGTAGTTCGGTTAACTGGACTAACCGAACTACTGACACTAAAAAGTTGCATTAGTTCGGTTGACCGGACTAATAACCGAACTACTGCCACTAGACCATCAAAATCAGTTCATCCGCTCGAGTTCGAGAGAGACAGAGTTACAAACAAACACACACGTCAAACTTATAACACCCCTCATTTTTGCGTCGGGGGTTAAAATATTATAAAAACACAAACGAATGTTTAAAAACAATTGAAAAGAAAAAATAAATAAAGCAAAAACAAGTAAGAGTTAACAAGTAAACACATTTTATTAACAATATAACTATGGTAAATAAAACAAGTTATCATCCAGTAATTTTTCATTGAAGGTGAACTAAAATGACTATAATCTGGCGAATTGGCGATGTTTGTTCATCAAACTGATGAGCTGCGCATGAGCGACGAGGAGTCATCAAATCTGCATAATTAGTACCTGCCGGTGGTTTGTATTCGTTCATGAACTACTAACTCGGCCTGGTTTCACCCAAAATAAAAATAAAAATAACTCAAAAAATATTTTCTACTGATAACTTTGTAAAGTATTAGCTTCACCCATCTTCGCCTAAATGCAATTAGGTATGTTTGGTTTTATTTTCTGTATTTTTAGAGTTCGGTCACCCAGAAGGAGGAAAATGGAACCCTTATAGCATCACTTTGTTGTCCGTCTGTCTGTCTGTCAACTGCCTTTCTTTAACGCTGCAACCCCTCGGCTCTTTGAAAAAATCAAGCAGTCAACGCAATCAAAAGATACAGCCGTATTGTTATGTCGTATTTTTTCAGTTATATTGACAATGGTAAGGGAATCAAACCCTAATAGAGTACCTGCCATTGACCTAGAATCGTAAAATTTGCAGGAATTTATCATAGCAAGTAAAGTGATAAATCCGAAAAAAAAAATAATGTAGTCAACATTATACGTATATTATTTGTAGTTGGTAAATTGAGCGCGACCTGCATCGATGTATGGGGACAAGAGCTTTCCATTTAAATGAATGTTCGGTTCCTCAAGTGTACAGAACACTCTCTCTCCTTGTCCTGTCTCTTGTCTTGTCTCTCTCCTTTGACAAGTTTTTGGGATAGAATCAGTAAAATCGCTACGCGGGGTCAGTCTCCTAAAAATTTCAGTCTAGTATGGTTGATATTTTTTAGGTAATAACATTAAATTAAAATTAAAAAATCCCCGACGGTTTTACTTACACTAAACATAGCTAAGAACACTCTCGATTGAGTCACCTTTCAAACAAAAAAAACCAGATCAAAATCGGTTCATCCATTTGTGAGCTACGATGCTACAGACAGATATACAGATACACAGACACGTTAAACTTATAACACCTCTCTTTTTTCTTCGGGGGTTAAAAATGAAGAGGAATGTTCTATACAACATTGAATCAATAAAAAAACTATCCTTGTAATACTATAGTTATATGTTTATTTCATTCCATGCAGTATTTTTTGGATGAGGTAAATATGAGAGACAGGAAAAATGAAAAACTTTCAGACATAGTTGAGACATTTTCCTTGCATCCACGAACATACAAGAACCTTTTAGGGATTATTAAATGTAGATAATTTTATTCGCGCTTACAATTATCCGTAATTTGTACAGTCAGGCACAGCAGCGAAACTATTATTAAGTCCCCCACTTTTAATGTTGTTGTGTTGGTTTAGCATAACAAATGATAGACAACTCACATTCTTCTGAATTATTGAATACTAGCAATGCCTGCGACTTCGTTCGCGTGGGAGTTTTTCCCGCTTGAATCCCGATCCGGCATGAATTCAGGGATAAAAGTAGCCTTCCTTTTGCCCTGTAACCTCTACTATTTTCTAGTGAGAGTTATCTTATATTAAAATCGGTTCAGCCATTCCAGATCTTAGACAGGAAAAATAGAAAAACAAATAGACAACATTTTTAAAACAGTTTGTAGGTTTTAGTGTTGTGTAAATAACGATAAGCAGGCACTTGAGAAAACAAAGTTTCTTTTAAAATCACAAACAGACACTTCAATTTTATTTATAAGATATGTATAGATTACATGACAATATGTTTCCGGTTAAATTAAAACAAATTGATTAAATAATAAGTACCATAACATATTGGTCAACTTTTAATCATTCGTTCATTACTTTTGAGATCAGGAGAACATAGACCTTGGATGATCATCATCACAATTTTATAATATTTATCCATTGGAAAATTATTCATCGTCGACTTCAGCTGATTTTATTTTTAATTAGAAGTCATCCACACATTACGTCAAGAGTAGGCACAGGAGATTCAATTTACTGTTTCTCTTTTGTAAAACGTTTTTAATTCTTGATGATTTCATAAAAATCATTGAATTCGTCTGAAAGTTGGTGTATTTAGTATCCTAATCCAAAACCTAAATAAACCTTGTTCATCTTTGTTTACTAATATACTTAATAAATAGTTTAAAACACACATCCATTCAATCATCAACGGCTCAGTACAATAATTGAACAACTGGCGTGAACAGTCAGCGCCACAGAACATCTAATAATTAGTTATTAGATGTTCTGTGGTCAGCGTCTAACTCAACAAATTAAAATAGGTGTAGCGAATGAGAATAGCGACAAACAGTGCAAGAAACAAGCAATTTGTGACAATGAGACCGCAGCAAAATGCGGGTAACGACTTAATTTATGTTTCAGATGGACCGAGCAACTCATTCGAAGCAGGAGTCATTCAATCAAGCAATTCCAGCCATATCAGATATATCACTCGTATCTATGATCTCTATTGGAGCACGCAACAACAAGATTGAGCTAGTATTGCTCATACTTTGCCTAAATTATTATGGACTTGTAATGTGAATTATTTATAGAAACCGTCGGCTTCCTTTGTCTATATTTACTCCTTACTAACTTTTATCTTCTCTCCTGGGAGATACAGGAAGTAAAATATTACAACTACAAAATATGCTAAGTATACTTCTTCCTAAAAGCATATAATTTTATTCGTCGTAATGACCTCGAATAGATTACGGATATCAAGTAGGTTAAAATAGTCAAGATCAATTGAACTCACGCCAATATAGGAGAAGTGATCTCAGCAGAAGACCTAGCTTGAAAGATTCATCTCTAAGGACCAATCTAAAGAGATTATACTTATTTTACTAAATAACGAATAATAAGATTAAGTAGCTTCTTAAATCATTCGGTGATAACTTTAAATATACGAGTGCATTACTTTAGTCTTAATCATAGCTGTTTTAATAAAATGTCTCAAGAGTTCGCTCTGAATAAAGTAAAATTAGGTAAATATTATATTTATCATAAACATAATTATGTACACAGATTCCGAATCGACAGCTACATTAGCTATAATAACAAAGAGCCTACACAAAGACAGCCCACATCTATTGTAAGAAGCTTATCTGAGTTTACTGCCGTCAAAGTGAATTAATTTACTGAATGCAGACTTTTTGATAAAGGTTTTATGCAAAGTCCTTTGAAAAGATGGAGAGTGAGGTCTAAGGTTTTGAATGACACTTGGTTTCTTACCACCTGAAGCCCAAATATCGTGTTGTAGAGATAATGTCGCACTCTGACATAATCATTATGAAAAATCCCGAGAATCTATAAAATTTGAATCTCTAGATTTTCTAGATCAAGACATCCCAAGACTAAGAAAATGAGGTTTCTACACACATTTGCATTTTTTAGAGATTTGTCGAATTCGCGCCATTCCTCACGTACTCAAGGAATAGTGTTTTTTCCCGGCCGACTAGCATCCTGTTTCTAAGAATTTATGAAATATTTTTCATGTCTGTAAGAGGCTCCAATCATAGTCAATTATCAATTAGTCCTAGCTAACCTCCCCGTGCTAATCTGCTCGTGGTACACCTTGGAGAATAACGGAAGAAGCTATGGCGTGAGATACTTGTATACTCCCGTATACTTATGTATACTCCCATATACTCCTGTGTACTCCTGTTGCATATCGCTGGGTTTTATTTATACCATCTTTAATTCCGATGGTTCTCAAGCTCGGGGGTAAGGTTTTTGGGTCAGAATGTCGTATCGATAGCGTTGTGAACGGTGATGAAGCCAAAAGTGATTTGGTCTTGGTTCTGTGGGCGTGTCTTCATGTAGTGTCGTGTCGCACACTTTAAATCGTACTTCGGTGATATAAGCTTTAATAAGAGTGTGTGAGCGTTTAAATATACAATATTTTACTTTGCGCCAATTTAAGCTTCAGTCACGACGCGGTTTTAGCTTCAATCAAGCCGACAACACCCAAACAGTCTCGTACACTCATTTCTTAATTGGTTTTATATCGGTTCCGGTAAAACGTTTAAATGTTAGGTAACTCGGCAGATTAGTTGTAAATCGCGCAGCCGGCCACTGATAACAACGCCTCTCCTGCCAAATTTCACTGCAACTCATGACGTCTGTGCGTTGCGTGGTTCCACTGTCGTGTGTTGGGCGGCAAGCGGGATTTGTTCAGTATTGATTTTGAAATTGAAAATAATTTATTCATTTAGGTATCACTGATACACTTAGGCTTCCCGCCCACGTCCGATAATCGGTGACCGATTTTTTGTAGGAGAAAAATAGAACGTACTGATAGCAATGGTACAACGCACACGTCCTACAAAAAGTCGGTCAGAAATAAAATCGGTGCATACCAACCGATATCGGTGAAAAATGGAACGTTCGGAAATGTATGCGTTCTCACCGACTCACCGACAATCGGCCACAAAATCGGTCATAAGAATCGGAGGAAAAATCGGCCCGATTATCGGTCCTACAAAAAGTCGGACGTGGGCGGGAAGCCTTTGCCGTATCAGGTTTACATTCCACTTGATCAATCCTACACTCCTTCTGGTATATGACGTAGTTTCCCTAAATTTTTCCTTCCACTAACCTCACACGATCAAATTAAATTACTTACCTTTACTTAACATTTAGACGACCAATTAAGCGTTTATTGCCCGGCGGTTTGTGTCGAACTGTCTATTCTAAGTGCTCGACCGAGTAAAGCAAAAGCGCACTGTCGGTATGTAAGTAGGTAGTAGAATATCAATATAGCAGTCGTAAAATTTCGAAGGCCTTCCGACAATTGGGTTGGACACTAACCCATCCATAAATGTGCGCTGGAGCAACTTGGTGGATTATGCCCTCGGCTTCCTCAGTTTTGAGAGAGAGACTCGTGTCTTGTAGTGAATGATGTTGTGTTGAACCATGAATGTGTTGAATTTAAATGTGAATTTATTTCCGTGCATTACACTGACCTACAAACATCCTTAATTTAAACTTTACAGACTGCAGTGGATTTATTAGGCGCATATATTACTATTATCGCATACATTATTATTAGTCTTACATCCAATTCTTTGAACGGTAATTCTATTCAAGAAAAAACTAATAACTCCATTTTTATCTTTGATGATTTATTTGTCAATAAATTGATCACGAAGGAGGTGTATACATTAAAAATAGAATAATTAAATAATTGTATTATAATATAATATTTATGAACAAACATTTAGTGACATATTTATATTCTCTTACGTAACATGCTCTGATCGCGGGATTTATATTTGTTATGTGTGATTGCATCATTAAAGCAATCAATACTGGGCTATTTGAACAATCTTACAGACCATAGATTTTTTAATGCTGAAAATGTTTATGAGTTAAAAAAAACTGGCTGGTTATGTTTCTGTTAATAAACAAAACATTATTCTTACTTATAATTATATTATCACTAATCGATGTTTATATGAAGGATATTTGAGAAAAACCATTATTATTTCCCCTCAGTATTTTTAGATGCAAAAGACTTCACAAAAATGATTTTTATCTATGCGCTTGTTCTAGATTATCCAGTTAATTTCAAAAATTGGCATATGGATTTCACTTATTATTATAATAGTATAACAACCATTTCATATTTTATTAATGGTTTTACACATTTTGTAACTGAATTCTAAAAGGTAATTATTATCTGGCTGATTCAACGCGTCAATATGTCTAGAGTATTCTTGTCTTAATATAATTAATAAACCATGATCCACATGACTCATGTGATCATTAACATTAAAGATGAAATAACAGAAGATGGTACAAAGGTCGAATACGGTTCCCGTGACTTTGCAACATTTATTCATAGAATAGTTAAATGTATCTTGCTGGTATCATGTTATACATAATTATCCTGGTCTATTTTTAATCTAGCCTCTTCCAGCTAGTTATTTCTAGAATTTATTAGTCAGTTAATATTGCTGTAATAATTAAGGGACTTCGTGCGTCATTCTTTATTAAAGTCCTTGTTTTTTTTTACTTAAGGTAAATTTTCCAGCTGTAATTTCTTGATTATAATAAATAATGAATGAGTATTTGATTGATAATTGTGTGATTTATTGAAATCAGGATCAATTGATCAAAGACATAGTTACTCAATTCTCGTGTAAGACTGTTTGCATTTTAACTTCATTTTCATTCGTTCACGTTATATATAGCTGACTGAGTATTTTGCGGACACTACTTAAAATATTTAAATGATAGATACTTAAATAATGCATGCATAAAGTAACTAATTAAGAGAATAGATCAGAGAATTTATCTGCTCCGATGATCCACCAGAAAAGAGCGGTCACACAAGAAGAAAAAAGTGTAAGGAGCTTCATTCGTCCTTGAACCCAAACCGAGGAAGAAGAAAGAGGGGTCTTTAGAGCGGTGTACCCTGATGTATAACGAACCATTGAAGGTATCTGAGTCCTGAACCACCCAGATTAATCGCGATGGTTTATTCACGGACAGGTTTTTTACCATGACTAAATTTCACGATAGCTACCAACCAAACAACGCCTAGTAATGGTAAAACTAAAACCCCCAATAATAATAATTATACAAATTATTATTAATAATAATTCGTAATTTCGATATAAATCGTACAAAATCGTAATTTAAATTTAACTCGTAATTTTTGTAACATTAACGTAGTTGAATGGAAACAGTCCACGCAATAACCATCCGAAGCTAAACGCACCAATATCGATAGACGCGATCCGACATGACTCACACTGTTTATATTTGATTATCGGCTATCACGGCTTAGTACAGATCCATAGAAGCGATGCTCGATGGACGATATTCTATTTATTTCATTGCACCACTTTTTCTTTCTTTCTTTTTCTTCTGTCTTTCTTGGCCGACAACGCATCACTAACAGTGATGCCTTTATAAGGTGGATCGAGCTCGTCTGCCCGCTATTTCCATAAAAAAGCAATAAAGAGTATTTGTATAAAGGTAAAATGGAGATTTTTTTCTCGTCTACCCCATAACGTTGGGAATCGTTGAAATGGTCTTTTAAAAATATTATTTTTTAAATTTATTAAACATTTTAAATTATTTGCAAACATCAAATCTGGAAAGACTATTTTTCGATTCAGGGGTCCGTTTACGAAACAATAGGCTTTTTGTTTTGATATCAACATGTTTAACGATAGCTGTAGGCATGCTGTGTCCAAAATTTCCTTAACTAATAGGGATCGTCTACTTGAAGAATGAAGATGCCCGCACTAAATATCATTGTTACAATTACAACCTGTAGATGGAAATATTTATTTCTATTTCATTAAAACGACATTGAAGTAAAGATGTTTATGTTTATTTAATACTAGCTATGCCCCGTGGTTTCACCCGCGTTAATTTGTGGAAAAACTAACTACTAAAATATATGACGTTATATAGCATAGCCTATAGCCTTCCTCGATAAAGCTGAGTAAAGCTTACGATCGAGTAAATTATAATATTCTTCTAAATAAATTACGAGGAATAGGGGTACGAGGAATTGCATATGACTGGTTTGCCTCATATTTAAAAAATCGGATCCAATATACCGAGATCGAACACTACGACGTACACTCAGGTAAAATATCTAAAGTAAAATCGAAATGCGTGGAGGTAACAAAATCAATACCGCAGGGTTCCGTCCTAGGATGTATTTTATTTCTAGTGTACATTAATGACGTTGCAAAAAGTACTGACACTCCTAGTGTTTTATTCGCTGACGACATTTCTTTGATTCACCAATGCTCAGACGATTCTAATCTTAACGAAAATTTAAAAAAGATATTAAATGACGTAAATACTTGGTTAAACGATCATAATTTAGAGATTAATTTTACGAAGACAAAAATAATACAATTTCGACCCTATCAAAAAAAACCTTTACACATTGACTTTTCAATAGACAATAAACCAATAGAAAATGTTGACAACGTACGACTCCTAGGACTTATTATCGATGCGAACCTTAATTGGAAAGCACACATCCAAAACGTGTCGAACAAACTAGCCAAATTTACTTACGCACTTCACAACCTAAAAAGAGTAACAGATCTTAAATCAGCAACAGCTGCATATTACTCCTATGCTCACGCTTGGCTCCTATACGGCATAGTACTTTGGGGTAACAGCACGGACGTAGGCAAGTTATTTGTACTACAAAAAAAATGCATAAGAATATTAGCAAATATTAATAACAGGGAAAGTTGCAGAAAGTACTTCATCGAATTCAAGATCCTTACACTAACGTCGATGTACATTTTAGAATCATGCAAATTTGTACGAAAGCAATACACACAATTTACACTGTCCAATGATTTAAACGACTACAAAAGACGTCGCAAAAACAAGCTGGAATTGCCGAGATCCAATTTAACATTACACAGCTCTGGTCCCTATTCAATGTGTGTTAAGATATATAATAAAATACCGGAAGAGATTCAACAGATAGAATCCTTGACAAAATTTATAGATAATCTAAAAATCTTCCTAATCAATAAATGCTATTATACCTTAAAAGAATTCATGAACTGACATATTATAAATATACCTATTTACGTGTAAAATTATTATGACAAATAACTATAAAATTATATTGTATTAAAATTGTATGATTTTTAAATTGATAATAATTGTTACTATTTTATTGAAATAATTAATAATTAAATAATAAGAATATTGTAAAAACGACATAGAATATTGTTAAATTGTTAATATGCCACGCCCTAGCAGGGTTCATGCTCACTATGTATAAATATTTAAGACCTATTCTATTGTAAGCATGATGCATTAAAGTACTTATGACTTATGACTTAAATGGAATATCAAACACAAATATAAATTTTCAGTTCGAACCAGTAGTTTCTGAGATTAGCGCGTTCAACCAAAAA
Source organism: Thymelicus lineola (assembly GCA_963932265.1). Lineage (NCBI taxonomy): Eukaryota > Metazoa > Arthropoda > Insecta > Lepidoptera > Hesperiidae > Thymelicus > Thymelicus lineola. Next base: position 4,807,419 of record OZ010690.1, on the reverse strand, counting down.
AACTCTTCAGCTTTATAATATTAGCATAGATAAAATGTTTACTAAATATTATAATACCTAGGTAACACTGAAAATTTTTAGAAAATGAAAAACGGCTTAACGTAGAAAGTTGCCAATACTTTTATTGTTTTTCGAAGTAATCTCCGTTCATCTCTACACATCGTCGCATTCGATCGAACCACTGAGAAAAGCAGTGGGCCCATTCTTCCTTAGGGGTCTCTTCTTTGGCATTTTCTTACGCTTTCACCGCATCTTCAGGGCTCGTAAAGCGAATACCTCGAATTTTATCTTTAGTTTTTGGGAATAAATAAAAGTCGCAGGGCGCAAGGTCAGGACTGTATGGCGGATGACTCATTATCTCGACACCTGCCATAGTCAAATATTCAACAGTCCGTTTTGCGGAGAGCGCTGAAGCATTGTCGTAGTGAAGGAGGATCCTGCTTCGAGGGCGCTGCTGTCGAATGTTTTCAAAGACAACAGGCAAACAGCGATTGACATACCAGTCTGCAGTAACTGTCCTTCCATCTTCTAGCACAACTGTCGCGAAAATATGACCTTTCCGACCAAAGAATGAAGCAATCATCTTTTTTCCTTGACTTCTTCCTTTCTTTATCTTAGTTGGCCGATCCTCGAAAGGAAACAACCACTGAGCTGATTGTCTTTTGGTTTCGGGTTCGGAGCAATATATCCAGCTTTCATCACCTGTGACGATGTCAAATACAGCATTTGAGTCACCGCCGTTGAACTTATCTAACATTTGGCGACACCAGTCCATGCGAAGGTGTTTCTGGTCGTCGGTTAAAGTATGGGGAATCCATCTGGTACAAAGCTTCCTGCCACCTAAATGTTCGTGTAATATTTTTTGAACTTGACTCATAGCTTTGTTGTTGAGTAAGCCCACAACGAAAGTCATAATAAATCATTGACCGAAAATTTCCTCGCGTTAGGTTCATTTTCACGTGTAACAAGAGTTTTAGATTTGCCGCCAATTCACAAAAACAAATGACAAATGAATGCAATATACTTACATTAGGTTACCAAAGAGTTCTAAAATTGAAAATCAAAAAAAGTTTTCATTAGCAATGTTTCTAACAGGCCAGTTCTAAACATTTTCAGTGTGACCCACGTATATTGTGCTCACTCGTTCATTTTTAACCCCCGACGAAAAAAGAGGGGTGTTATAAGTTTAACGTATCTGTGGATCTGTGTATGTCAGTCTGTGGCATCGTAGCTCCCAAATGGATGTACCGATTTTGATCTAGTTTTTTTTTAAAGGTGACTTAATGGGGAGTGTTTTTAGTTATGTTTAGTGTAAATAAAACTGTCGGGGATTTTTAAATTTTAATTTAAGATTATTAATGTAGTTGATCTCTACATCTATATGTAGGCATGGTTTTTCCACTTATTACTTAACACATAGTGCTTTTATGTCGACTATCAAGGCAAGGAAAGGTTAAGCACTTAACCTTTTGAATGGTGGCACAGTTATGTTTTGACACGTAGATAATTACGTATAAACAAGTAGGTAACGGAATTACTCTGAATATTGCCAGGCGATATTGTATCGTTGTAATTTAAGACCAAATATTATTAATACAATGGTTTGTTGTATACTACTGATCCACTTGTCGTTTCACTTTGTACGATGTATTTCTAACAGTAACATAAAAGTATCTACACTTACGATCATGTCCTCTTTTCAATTTACTATTTTACTTTTGACACATGCATGTCAGTTATGCTTGTCGGAGATCATAAAATGGAACGTCAAGCCGGGCCAGGCTTAGGTGTATTCGGATTGTGAAGATGGCAACACTATGCGAATTGACTACTGTCATTTGGTCACGCGGTGACGTGGCGGGAGAACCGAGGAAAGCTATTAACTTGCCAGCGACGAACGGACATTCTGGATACAGCCTTCGAGCTGAGCAGACGCCTAGACAAGAACGTAGTTACTTTTAAGACGGAACGCGACGTGTGAATTGTATTGTGATATCAGATTGACGAGTAACAGGATCAGACGATTATGCGAGGCATTGGGGTGGCTGTAAGGGGTGATGGGAGGCCACTGGGCCGTCGTGCCCTATTATTTGTTGGCTGTTACTCGGATAATTGAAGACAATCAGTTCTAATGGCGTGTTTAATTATAACCAGTGTAAAACCTGTGTTAAAATGAGTTTCTGACTAAAGTGATGTAAACGCCCACTGTTGTTATTATTTCCCGAACCACCACCCAACCAGTTTTATCTCCGTTATCGGAAGTGGAATGGACCCACATGATGAGAAAATTTCGCCCACACATGTCGGAAAATAAATGAAGAATGACGGTGGTTCGGATGATATTGAAATTAATTGGTTGCAATGAGAAACGTAACGACAGTAAACGCGAGTAAATGAGAACCGTGGAATTTTACAAAGAAAATATGTGAACCTACCCCCAGATACTCGCCTCACGCAAGATGTCGATATTCAGTCGAGAAGCAATTAATTATGATGGAAGTGAATAGTGGAACAGAGTATGTTACTACGAGTATTTGAACACAGAACACGAGGACGTGTTCAGTTTGTCAGAGATGGCCGAGGGAGTAATAGCATCCAAGACATAAACCAACACAAGACAACAAACCAAATAAACCAAAAAAAAAAAAAATTCATAAGACGTGTCTTTGAGGGAAAAGTACTATCTTTCCATTCGGATTGCAAGAATCCGCATTTCAGGTTTTTCAGATATGATGTTACAAACGGTGGACGGCAAGCATGTAAAATAAGGATTTGAATACAAAGTATCGAAAAAATCATTAAGGTTTGAGGTTATAAGACAGCGAGTTGGTATGGCATAATTTTTCATTATTCTTAACAAGATTGGATAATCCGATAGTGTTGTAGTGTAATATCTTGTGTAAATGGTGCCGTCATCTTGAACTGTCAAAAACCACCTGACAGAATGTTCAAAGTTAAGATTTCATGAATTTGTGTTTAAGTAATTGTGCTTTGAGTAAGTTCAAGGATTTCCTTAAAATAAGATTGACAAGAAAGAACTGATTAGTATGGTGGTTTGCGTAAACTACAAATCGTTTCGTCGTATTTATGCTTGATTCAACGAAGTATTTTAAAGTCATTGTACAATATCTTTCAACGTAATTATGATTAACAAAGTTATTCAAAGTCAGTGCAAGTATATTGTTTTTTGACACCAGAAGCGTTCTGTAAATGAGATCAAGAATATTCAATTTTCAAAAATCTTGATATCGTGTACCCTCAGTTCAGAAAAATAACAATTAGACATTTCGTGTTTTTGTCTTTTGTTTTTTGTGTGTGTTTCAGATAAACTAAGTGACAATGTCAGTTGTGTGGACATGCAACCTGTGAATATCTAAATGGTGACGAGAAATTACATCAATGCGAGATAACGAAGTCTGATGTCAACTACCTGCATTTAATTTTGTTGATAGTGACGGGAGCGCATCGCGGCTCCTAGTACCGTGGCTTACGATGAGCATCGTCGGTGATTGTATGGCGACATGATATAACAGGTGATCTGTATTGATACTTTTGTAGCTAATTTTGATTACTGCTCACTGACAGTAATTGTTCCTTGTTGAGTTTGTGCTGATATTACGTAATGTCAACATATGACATTTGATGGTTACTTGAGTTTGTGTACTTGACGATTTTTGGTAATGAAGGCCACAGAGAGAATTTGGTGAGCGAAGTGAGCGAAAAATAACCTTTTTGTTATTTAAAAGTGACATGCAAAGATAATAATTCCTTTACTGATTTGTTGAACAGTTTTTGAAAATCTTTAAGACAGACGGGATAACACACTAAGAATTTCTTAAAATCTTCACAGTAAGTGAACCGATTGTCGATTGTTGTTGATGAGTAGTAAGTGGTATGCAAGTCGCTCAGATAGCATGCAACTCCAGTCATTCGTAGACGTAGGCGTAAGAACGGGCACTAGATATCCCGCCGCAGTGCGGCCACGACTGTGAGTGGCGTGCGTTTGGCTTGGAGCTGTAAGCAGTCGCTGTTGGAGCTTCCGATGGGAAGCAGTGAGTTGTTGTTGTTGTGATGTGGAACTGGGTACAGGAGGTAGCCCGGTTGCCTCATGATGATGATGGTGTTGTTGTTGATGATGATGATGATGATGATGATGATGATGATGATGATCAGAGTATTGCATACAAACTGCTGACTTATCTTTGAGTGCCATGAAGCCTTTTAGTTGTAAAGTTAGAGCGTGTTATCAGATTGTAGTTCTTGGTATTATCCAGTTCTGGCTGCTACGTGTGTTTTCATTATGAAGCCTTGGGGCTTGAGGTCAGGGAGGCCGAGTGGGAAACTTTTACTTTGCGAAGGTTATGTCTTTTCCAGATGGACCCCTGCTGCCTCACCGAGGACGGTGAGATTGTCACGATGGCCGTGTCGGAGATCATAAAATGGAACGTCAAGCCGGGCCAGGCTTAGGTGTATTCGGATTGTGAAGATGGCAACACTATGCGAATTGACTACTGTCATTTGGTCACGCGGTGACGTGGCGGGAGAACCGAGGAAAGCTATTAACTTGCCAGCGACGAACGGACATTCTGGATACAGCCTTCGAGCTGAGCAGACGCCTAGACAAGAACGTAGTTACTTTTAAGACGGAACGCGACGTGTGAATTGTATTGTGATATCAGATTGACGAGTAACAGGATCAAACGATTATGCGAGGCATTGGGGTGGCTGTAAGGGGTGATGGGAGGCCACTGGGCCGTCGTGCCCTATTATTTGTTGGCTGTTACTCGGATAATTGAAGACAATCAGTTCTAATGGCGTGTTTAATTATAACCAGTGTAAAACCTGTGTTAAAATGAGTTTCTGACTAAAGTGATGTAAACGCCCACTGTTGTTATTATTTCCCGAACCACCACCCAACCAGTTTTATCTCCGTTATGCTTGATAATTATTGACAAACACACAGACAAAAATTGTGCTACATTACTTCATGAACCTTTTGTTTTCGTAACACTAATTAGGTGATGACTTGTTTTAGGCCCGACATTTGTCACTATCGTTATTTATCGAGTTAACAAATTACAGCACAAAGATTAATCAGGCTCATTTTTCCATGGAAAAATGTGTCAAGTTAAAACACAACTGTAACAATAAAACAAGTTATTTTTTTAATGGAAATACTCGACGGCTGACGATCCACCTGATGCTAAGTGGCTATCGTCGCCCATGAACATCAGCAACACCAAAGACGCCACTGATGCGTTGCTGGCCAAGAAAGAGAGAAAAAAAGTAAGACATCAAGTCAGTATCAGACTCAATCTTTGATTCCAAATAAGAGAAGCGTAGTCTAACTTCAACATAATTTTCACTTTATTACTGCAAATCCACATTATCTTACGTATACAATTTTTGTAAAGATCATATTTCTTCACATTCTTTTTGTTCCAGGTCCATCCTTTTCTAGAGAAATTATCAAAATGAGTACAGTCCACACTCTATGTTACAAGTGGGTGGATGTATATTCATTATACTCGTATACGTACATTTTACGACTATCGGTATCGGTGTACTGATGGATGCGATTGCAGATAATTTATTCCGCAAATAAGCTTTAATGGCGTGTGTCAACTGTGTGGGCAGGTACTTAACCTTTTGTACGGTGGCTTACTTAATCTTTGACGAGGAGGTACTGTGTATATAATATAGAGTTAAGCCTACTAGTTGAAAGTCATCGTTATAATAAATCATAATTGTTACACTTTACTCTGCTCGGGTTGCCTCTAACAATAGGATAGGATGGTAAATCAGGAGACAAATTGTTAGCACAACTGGTACGTAGTTATCCCACGATGTTCCTTTGCCAAAATGTTATAGAAAAGAACACCGTATTATTTACAACCAACTAGACATAAGGTAATTATTACATGTACTATATGTATACTGGTATATAATTTGGGCACTTTTTGTCTATCGCCATTGAATCGATTGAATGCCAGACGACTTATGGAAAAGTGATGTAACACCAAATTGGTAAGTTGACGGTGATAGCTTGTTTATCTATTAATTTTATTTGACAACGAATATATTAATGGAACATTATTTGCTAGACGTTATTATAATCAGTTCCCTATTATTACCTCTATATTAGGAAAAATTCTTGCATTTGGTTTGTTTACATTTAGTCTCTCGTCTCCTTGACTACAGTCAATAGGTACACCCATTAGTGTACACCTAGTCTGAACTACTTATTAGGTCTAAGTAGCGGCTGGTGTGAATGCTTACAGAAAAATGTTGTCTAGAGGTTCTGCTCTGTTTTGCTGGAAATATTACGTTCGTTATGAACGCTTCTTAAGTTCTAGTCGAACGTCGTGCTATAAAGCTACAATCCGTGACAAATCTGAGAAAACCTATTAATTTTGAAATTATTGGCTGATTGTAAAATGATTATAAAACTTGCTTCTCAATTGAAGTGGATCTTGTTTATCTTCAAGCCATGGTCATCTTGTCCGTTTACCCAAGCATCAAGAATTATTATACCGAGAAATCAAATTTGACTCCATAATTTTAATGCGTGCCCATTAAGATTAATAATAGGGTGCATATGTGACTGACTACGATAGACGTATATCATAGCAAGAATGCAAAATAACACTTCACATTTATAACCCACACACAACAACGCTACAGCACACACACACATAAACCGAGAACAAAAATTCTAACTCATCATTACAATTTCTACCCTACTGGGAACCGAAACCTGACCCAGAACTTCGAACTACGGTCCGGCATCATAACCATTACACTACAGAGGTCGAATTAAAATTTAAGATGAAAATCGATCCTAATTACACCTTAGATCAGCTGTTGATAGCAAATACAAAAACGCAGACAGATTCAGAGCTGACGTAACGCTAGTAAAAGCAGTCTAACTACATAATGAACACATAATGTGATCGGCCCGATAAATCGGATGTCAGTCGCGGTGGGATCGCTGGTGTCGCGTCCAAAGTTTTTGCTGAATGAAGTCATAGCTGTAATAGCTTGTTAGCGACGGTACACACTAGACGACCTTTTGTTGCTATACGATCTGTCGGGTAACAGACAAAGTACGGTCAGAAACAAAAGTTAACGAAGATTGATCAAAGCGACTATAGAACAAACGTGAATCAATTTGGTTGGTTATTGATGCAATAAAACCAATCGTGTCGTCAGCTAACAGAAAATTAACAAAGATCGATTAAAGAAATTAACGAAGTTTAATCATGGTATGCTTGGACATTAATGAGATGATTAATTTATGTTACGTATTTAGTTTTTTACTGTTTAACTGTTTGAGATTATCTGCTTTTCGTGCTACCTGCACACTATCTAATCTATTGTCTCGTACAATAACATCTCCTTATTCATGCGTTACGTATAGTTTGGCGAATAATATAACACACCCATTAAGATGCCTGCCATTAAAACTGTAACAGGTTCTTTGGCCGATGCAGACACATTGTCTGCTACAATGGAGTAAGGGATTGAAGTTTGAAAACTTCTGTCTATGCCTGTATTTTTGTTCTGCATAATAAATTAATAGTTAAATTACAAAAATTGTCTAGTGGCACTGTAAAACAAGGTGTACTGTAAAAAAAGTGGCAAAGTAAACAGTAAAACGTAGTTCCAACAAATTCATGCAATTATTATCGTATCGCGTATGTTGTCCTTAAAATGTGAATTTTCTGTGGAAGATGTGATATTATTATGATTTGCTGAACTGGTCAATAATATTATGAATTACTAAAAACGAAATGTTTTGGGTAAAAGGCTTATTTTATTAATAATCTCTTTAAAATGCTATCTTTAGTATCTAAATTATGTATTAAAATTGATACATATATCTTTCGGGGAAGACGAAAAAATATTGTATATAAGTAGGTAACGAAACTCCGTGTCATTTAACGAAACTCAGAACGAAACTTCCGCACTGTAAACTCAAAGAAAGTGTCAATAATTTTGATGACATTGCTATACATGATAGAAGACTTTACGATAATGGTGGGCACCGCCAGAATTACTTTTAGGGAGATGTAACTGCACGTGCATACAGAGCCTCTAACCAAACTCTTTTCTGATAGGGTTCACGCCAAACACTACTTCAAAATGTATGGGAATGACTAATGTCATACCGAAAAATGATCACGTAACACTCCGGGACCCGGGTAGCCTTCAGTTATTAAACTAATAGTACCTACCTTAATTACTTAAGAATATCTTAATATTTTCTATGCATTTTCTTTCCCGACATGTTTACCTCTGTGTTGCTGGCGATCATGGCGATAATCGATAATGCTTGAGAATTTGTTATTTAGGTAATTATGTAAAAATTATTTGTGAGTAGAAATTATAACTTGACAGCGTTAGTGTAACAGTTGCCATCAAGGTGGCTTGAAGTTTTTGTCCAGAATTGGCTTCAAAACGACTGGATGCTTATATTGTTATGAAATTTTCAAGTTTTAATGCACCTCATTTTAATTCGTATTTAGCAGTCCCTATAGGTTCCTGTTTTTTATGCAAACAACCGGGAAACGAGCTGACGATCCACCTGATGGTAAGTGACTATCGTCGCCAATGGACATCTGCAACACCAAAGGCATCACTGATGCGTTGCCGGCCAAGAAAGAGGGAAAAAAAAGAAAGAACTGGCTCTCAAACCCCCGGTCGGAACACGACAAATCCTTTGGCGGCTGACTCATGCTCAAGGGTAGCTATTCAGGAGAACCCCATGGGGAAATAATAATAGTAATAATTGTATTAATTAACAATTAAAATCAATATTTTGGTACAAGGGCCCTCCGACGGGCTCTACCACCAGCGGGTCGGATTTAGTCGCATTTTACGACACCCATTCAACGTGGGGTTGGGGTTAGTATTCTAAGCCGCCCCAATACTATGGTAAGTATTTAGAAATATGCATGCATTTATATTAAGTGTTTACGTTACGGTACGGTACTAACATTTTATATGAAGACCGATAGATAAGTGACCGGCTCGGTGTAGCATAAATAATCCCTAATCCACCAAAATTTATGATGTAAAAGATTAACAGTAGCTGTTATAATTCCATGTCATCTTATTTTAATCGACTAATTAATAAAAAGATGCCGACTAATTTGACCCCTCTTATTCGGCGTATGACATCATATCAATGTTTTTGTCTACGATTATTATACCGTCATGTCCACAACATGAAATGGAGCACAGTTTTTGTGGTGTCAAGTTTTTAGCGTGATGGATCGCAAAAACTAATAACGTAACAGAGGTATCGATTGTACACAAAAAACAATGATAGCGTAGTGGTATAAAATGTCCGCATTTGGGTCCGAAATTCGAATCCAGTACATAGACATACTTCGAATAGTTCAGTGCCAAACCTATTCTTAGATATCTAAATTCTTTTTTGTTAATATTTATATAGCTACTTTAAAAATATTGTACACTATTTCAGTTATATTTTTATAGTAAATTCCTTCGATTATAGTTTCCTAAGAGCCAGTTCTTTGTTACTTTCTTTTTCGTCTCAATTTCTTGGTCGGCAACGCATCACTGATGCCTTTAGTGTCGCTGATGTCCATGAGCGACGATAGCCACTTACCATCAGGTGGATCGTCAGCTCGTTTTTCCGGCTATTTCCATAAAAAAACCATGGATAGCAGAGTTATATATTAATTGCATAAAAAAAGAAAATGTTTAGAAAATGTTTCAGCCGTATTGAGACGGCTTTGAATGTCAACCCCAGTCCCACACTGGATTGGTGGGAAACAAGCCAACAACAACAAAAGCGCCAGATTTCCTTTGCTATAGTATATTATTATGATCTGTAACTTAGTATGCAAAAGGATATTTTATTTTAATAAATATTTGATAAAATCTCTAAAACAAAATTGATTTACTGCTATCACAAAAATAATCGTATTTAATACATATTTCAATGGCGACAATTTAATTTGCACAAATGACAATTATAAGTAAATGTACATGGTGACCGTGATACAATATGACAAATTTATGTGGTAGTCGGTTAGATGCCGTAAGGTAAATTAGTGTTACCATGTATGGCGTTGGGAAAACAGGATACTCAATTGTATTTAATTAAATCACATTAATAGTAACTATTTTTTTCATATTTTAGAATAAGTTTGTCTGAGTAATCGCTGTTTGCTCCAATAGTGGAAAATAAAGTTTTTACCCGACTGCCAGAAAGGGTTGTTTTTCGCGCGTATCTAAGTACTCGCTACTACTAACAGTCAACATGATATCTCAGAAGATAATCTGTACATAATAATAATATTAAGCAAATAATGCAAAGTCAAAAAACTATAAAATTATATGGACATTATGATTGTAACATAGAAAAGTGATAAATCGTTTTATAGCATGCATTTCAAATGATACTAGTTTTAAAAGGTAGGTACAATCAAATCAAACAACATATATATTGTACGAAAACATAAAACTTACTTTAATCAAAGCAATGAGTAATATTCCTTGTTTCTACTAGATTATTGTCGATATTATTTAACATGCAACTCTTATTTATTGACATAAAAATATTGAAAGGAAACATTCAAGATGATTTCAAGTCTAAATACGAAAGAAGAAGAAAAAAAATTTAATCTTATATCAGGACGTCCCATCAAAACAGACGAATCGTGCGGACACACTAACCCAACGGACACACCTACCAGCCTCCACTGGATACGTCAATGCACGTGCGAATTGTGTAAATATAAACATTAAACAAACGTAAATATATCTTACTTTATAATAAATTACCGTGTAATTAATACAGTTCAGTCATTTGCTAGAATACACGGAGAGTCATGCTAAGACGCCCTTTTGAGATAGTGATATTAACAGACTATGTGAATAAAAAGAAGATTTTTATACCGCAAGCAATAGGGATAGGGATAGGGATGTTGATAAATTTTAAGATCTACGTTTATTTCATAGATAGGTATAAATTAATGTTTATAAAAAAAATTAATAATAATCTAAAATTTTACCAAAAAACGAACCGACCTCAAATGAAGTACATAATGCCATTGTCAGATCTCGCTCAAATTTATGTGGGACCACACGACAAGCACCAGCTTTCGATTAAAAAAAGAATCATCAAAATCGGTTCACCCAGTCCAAAGTACGGAGGTAACAAACATAAAAAAACAGTCGAATTGAGAACATCCTCCTTTTTTTTAAAGTCGGTTAAAAAATAACGATGTCATGCGCTCTTATTGCGTGTTATATCACGTGATTATATTTTGCACAATATTTCATTGATATAATTTATTATGATCAAGTTTGTTCAAATAATTCCATTTAAAATATTTAAACATAACAATAAATTGTTTAAACTTTATACTGAACGAGTAACCACCCTCGTTTTGTTTCGGTTTTCTTATTTTTTACACCTTGGGGTATATTATTGGAATTTTATTAAGGATTCCTAATTTTTTGGAAAATATAATATAGCCTAGATGTCACCTGGCGATAGTGTAGCTTACCAACAGTGAAAGAATTTTTCAAATCGGTTCAGTAGTTTCGGAGCCTATTCAGTCGCGTGGGAAATCCACATAAAAAGATCACAATTGAAATTGTGTCACAATGATCACGAAATTTACTTTGCGTTTTGTTCTTGAATCCAAGATGAAAACATAACCGCTTAATGAAGCTGTTCTCAAACAAAAAGCTACCGTCGTAAATTTGTACATGATCTCATTGTAGCTTATCGCTCGGTTATCTATTCACGACAATGGTTGAAGCTTGCAGCTAGACACTTCAAGATAATCATTAGAAACCAATCACAATCACTATGCTCCCCTGGTACATTGCTTACGTCACGTCTGGAAATTGCGGTCAAGATATAAAGGTTACCAGAATATAATTTTTTTTGTGTTGTAAAAACAAAATTAAAAGTGAATTAAATCTAAGTCGAAGATAACTTACATGATAGTATTAATATAAAATAAAATATATTTTTTATGTTCAATAATAAACTATAAATTATCAACTCATATTTACTTAGCTTACTTTATTTAATTAGCTTTAATTTCAATATTTTGAATACAAAATAAGCAAAATATTGGTGTCAAGTTTTCGTTTATTTTGTTAAACTAATACATTTTAAAATCATCTTTCTTTAATAATCACGTCTTTTGATTAGTAACATTACTTTTGTTTTATAATCTGAGGTTACATCATACTCGCACTTGAGAAAAATTTCCATTATGTATGTTGCGAAAAAACCCTAGTCACTGTATCGTGGACGAAACTATTTACGCTCATTACATCAATGTCGTGGTAATTAGCTCAAAGCTCGTTTAATAGTCCATAACATTTTGTATAATAACTGACATCAATTACATTTAAAAGATTCATTGTCTGTATGTCCACATGTGTGATATAACGTCATAGACTTTTCTAATGACAAAATATTTTTTACTAGTCACTGATATTATAATTTTACAACTGGTATTAAAAATTAAAAAAACACACCTGTTATCAAAAAAGCTATCATGATATATCTTTTTGAAATCCTTATGGTGAGTTCTTTAATTTGATACCCATATTGCGTTATTCGATTTATTTTTATTTTCTGATACTTCAAACAATAGCATCTCACAGCTACCATGTTTTTTTTATTTCACTTATCTAGGAACACTTGGGTTATCAAGACGAATCTAACGATATCTTAATTAATAAATCCGTTCACCGGTTTGGAAGATACGACGTAATAAATAATATTACATGCATACATACAAACATACATGATCCGTACGAAAAATAACCCTTCCTGGCAGTCGGGTAAAAAGAGTAAAGAGAGAGAGAGTAAGTAAGTATCTGCAACATGTTAAATATTTTTTACTAGTGATGATTATTGGTACCTATCTAAACACACTCCGTTTTTTAGGGTAATCTATGCTTAGACGAGACGTATTTAGTAAACAATCTTACAGTTTCATAACATAAATTCGTAATTTGTTATTTAAAAATAATTCAAATAGACACATTTTATTTTAAAACTAATTTATATTTACTTGTAATTATTTTTATGGTAATTTAAATAATATTTCACAAAAAAGTTCTGCCAAGGTTGTTTACTAAATAAGAATGGTCTAAAAAACGGATTATACATATTCATGACAACAATATTGTCACTATAGTTTTGATTACATAATTTTGTGAGAGATAAATATTTTTTCTCAGGTTTAATTTATTCCATGCGCCAATAAAATTATTGTGTTGTTCATGTAATAAGGGCGTGAACACAACAAATTATTAAATAAAAATAAATAAATAGATTTGGAAAAAAATGAGTTGAGTGGACTTGAACTTTAAATTCATTTGTCTCGAAAAGGAAAGTGAAGTGCGTCTTACCATTTTACCTAGTTATTGAGGGGAGACTACTCTACAACATATATAAAAATCAACGGAATCTGAGATTCCCAAGTTTGGTACTCCCCTTGTTAGACATTTGTCCGGTTTTAGGCAACATTTTGATATGGTTGATTATAATCAATGGAAAAGATCGCAATTCATAATAACACTTAGAACTGAGTCTATAAGTCAGGTTCAATCGAATTTAAAAACTATGGAAGGTGATTTGAATTTAGAGAAAAAAAATTACTCCTTTTAAGTCTTACCTGGCCAGATAAAACGTTATATTTTTTTGACGCAAAACTTCTATATTCAAAAAGATTGCAGACTGCCAGGCCACGTTTAAAAATTTAATTCAGCACACGGTTTTCAGAGTACCTCACAAAGAAAAGGCTTACAATAAGAAAAGGCAAATATTCCAGTCTATTCTAGAATATTTTAAAGTTCCTTGATCAGTCACGCCCATGCCACATGCGCTCCAATTAAGCGTTACTGACACCTTTTATCTCATAATGAACTAATCACCTCAAAAACATGCACGAACAGAATATAATTTACGAGCTCTAGGATATTGGAATGATCAGAGGTAGCCTGTCAAACTCAAATAAGGCAAATAAATCACAATGAATTGATTTAGTGCGTGCATTTGAATAACGTTAACGAGATTTTAATATCAGGGAAGGGCTGCACCTGTGCATTGAGATATATAATTGTGAATACCGTTTTCAGTTTTAATAATAGTTCAACTCTCTTTGATAAGGTATCTGGTCGTCAATGTCTACACACCGAGATGTTTTTAAAAAATACCTAGGTATAATAGTTTTAACACCTGCCATCAGATCTTTCCACGTCCACCCAGGGTTGACTGGTGGACAATGCCATTAGGCATTAAGTTTGCCCTTTGTTCATCCTTTTTTATAAGGTGAAATAAATTTTAAATAAATAAATAAATAATAATAAGGTGTTAATCATTGTAATTACAATTTAAATTTTGACATAAATACAATATGATAAGAATATAATATTTATGAACAGGTGCAGTATAGTTATCTCCATAAACTGTGCAGTGAATAACGAATAATTCCTAGTATGAAATAAATTAATAAAATAAATTTTAATGACCATTAGTCAATGAGACACGTTATTTACCCATCTTAGTCATAATAATTTTATTATGTCACGCGCTATCGATTGTGGAACGCTTTTGAAGATTCCGCCTGTAAAGGAAGTTCCCATATTCAACGATTCCAATCGTATAAACTAGGCCTACTCGTATAAACATGTATACATATATTCGTAGGAGTATAATGTTATCGTATCAAAGTCGTGCTTATGAAAAAGTATGTATACTTTCCATACTGTTAATACTATCTTAAATATTTATTATAACTTACAATTAGTAAAAACTGCCTAACAGCTGACTATAATAGATATTATATTTAATAAATGTATTTTAAAATTCGTATAGCCCGATTGTATCAAAAACTTTGGAAAATTGACAGATATACGACAAAAGCCCTTTTAAAAATCTAAAAGTTAATAAGCTAAATCTAATACCTTTAAACGAGCAATTCCTGTCTCGTATATGTACCTATATATTCTCGGAATCTCGGAAACGGCTCCAACGATTTTCATGAAATTTAGTATGCAGGGGGTGTCGGGGCGATAAATCGATCTAGCTAGGATTCATTTTTAGAAAATGTCGTTTTATTTGTGTTTTTAGGATATCAAAAACTGCTACAATAGACGTCTTCCTGATATCTATTGGTGAGTAGCAACACTTCAGTAGATGGCGTTGTTAAGCAACACTAAACCGAGAAAGGCTGAAAAATAAATAATAACTAACGCTATATACTCCCTGTGTCATGGGTACCATGGACACCAAACAAAAACAGGCACACTCCGACTGAGAACAGAAATTACAACCCAGGACCCAGGATCCTTGACACGGCGACCTGGGATGGTACCTACGCTAGACGGATTGGCAAACTATACGATTACTTATTTAAACTCCCTAATCCGACACGTTACGTCATTCCGTTACTCGTTATTCGAGTTTTTTCTGACACTATGGCTCAATATTTATACTCCGGTAATTAATATGTATTTAATACAAATTCGTGTCAGACTTATGTCGTCATAATTAGAATTCGTCGCCATAATTGCTAATTGCTAACAGTTTTATTTTCATTAAACATAGCTAAGAATACTTTCAAATAAGTAAGTCACCTTTCAAAGAAAAAAAACTAGATCAAATTCGGTTCATCCGTCTACGGAGCTACGATGCCACAGACAGACATACAGATTCACAGACACACAGACATTCCTCTTTTTCTCGTAGGGGTTAAAAAGCAGTCTATATCAGTCATCTTTTAGTCTTTTTAGCCATCTTTAACGGTATTGATTAATTCACTCTAGATGTAGGAAGAAGATGACATGACAAGGTGGAGGATCTTTGGATATGCTAAAGAAAATCATCTAGGTACTTTAAACTTTTTGAAATCTTTATTTAATGTAGTTACATGTTTCCCCGTATCGGTAGATTGGCTGGGGTCGATTGAAACCTGGACTAATTGAAACAAGTCCGAAAACTCGAAGGCTGACTCAATACCGACTTAGACTTGTAAGTGCTAATAATTATGAAATACGCATTATCATCTAATGACATTCAAGCGGCTGATTATCTTAATACTGTACATACGGTTATTCCCTCATTAATTGCATGATTCAAAGTTTCATGGACTAAGATTTTCCAGGCGACGCCATCATAAATCTTCTTAAGCCATTTATCTACTTTAAAAGTGATCTCATGATCAAATATTTTCCTTAAGTAAGCTTTATTATTTTCCGCTGTTCTCATAGTTTTAATAAACGTAGGTAATCCTCCTAGGTACAATAATTTTAATCTAAATAAATGTGTAGATGTATTTAGTGAATATTTACAAAAACTTCCTTGTTAATAGTTACCTTATCGGGCAGAGCGCAAGTAAGAGTAATAGGCCGCAGTCATTTTCATGTTTAAAATTATACGTAGTACTACAACAACAGGATTACAAACATTTCGCATGTAAACTATGGCCGGAAACATTCGGACCTTATGCTAATTCGGCGATGCAGCGACAAGAGAAAAGTTATAGTTGCAGTAAATCTCTTTTTTTATGGAAATAGCTGGCAAACGAGCTGACGATCCACCTGATGGTAAGTGGCTTTCATTTCCAATACCAGATACTAGTAACACCAAAGGCATCACTAATGCGTTGCCTGCCAACCAGTATAACTATGTATATATCATCCTTGCTTCGCGTTTTTTCAGTCTGTAGATATCTGTAAACTGTTGCCAGTTGTTCTCACTCAAAATTCCAAAAAAGAACCAACTTCTTCATACGAAGTCCGGGAGACATTAATAAAATATCCGTGCATGACATAATTTCTGTAAACAAATCATAACTCAATGTCATGACATCTACAATGTTCCCAGTTCCAAATACTGCACACGAGGTGAGGCCTCCTTGCATTGTCAATACAAGCCATCCATCATTCATCTAATACATCGATACTGGATAAAATAATATTATTCAGGACTCTCTAAGGTTACGGTTGAAGTGATTGATGGATAATTATTCTGTTGCAATTTATAATTTTAATATGTATTTATATGACCGCCTTTGTTGTTCTCTCACTGCCCAAAGGTTGACTGGCAGGGAATGCTTTTAGTATTAAGTCCGCCTTTTGTACCACATTGTATATGGTATGATAAAGTTTAAATAAATAAATAAGTAGTGATTGATTAAGATTATTGAGAAAGCCTGGGTGAATTAACTCAAGTGAATAAAGTCGACGGCACCGTAGCTTTTAGCTTTTCCATAAATGGTATCCCTCGTTTGATCCCGGGCGATGGAAAAGTATGCAACTCTTTCAGAATTTAGTTATTTATTTTACAACAGATTTGTTTCTATATTAGCGACAAAACTTACGTGTTCAAGTCTCTTAATTAAATCTATCTCGTGGTACAATGTTATCTTTATTTTGCATAAAATACATTATTTAACGTAAAATTACAAATGGTGACAGTCTACGCATTAAAACATGGGCGCAGTTAAATCGTGATTAAATAAATTTTACGGTTCAAAATTGAAAGGATATCTGTATTTGAACAATCAATTCAATTTCAACACCTAATCTACATCAAGAACAAAAAGCAGAGCAATAAAATGATATAATTGATTTGTGCATGCGTCGGCGCTGACACAGAATAAATAGCCTCAGATGTTATTCGATAATGATTTCAGTGCCTCCACGCAAACGATGTTATGGTGGCTTTTTGATGTATTTTTTAACGCCATACGACTTAATACTTAAATGTTATAAAACGAAACTGGATTTATGATGAGGCTAGCCTGTATGGAGTGAGGGCAGTTGAGTGATGAGCAGGATGCACAACGAATATGGAAGATTTGTTTAGTTAGAGCTTAGACCAACAATGAATCAATTTTTGAGATGTCTCATGTCACACCTCAAAAATTGATACATTTCAAATTCACAACCCGTAACTGTTGAGGTCGGGTCCCTTAGGGAGGGACCCTTAGGGCAAATGATGGACACACATTTTGAAAATATTTTTGTGATCTCAAATTAGGTAATTAGAAGTAACAGCAGGATTTGAACTCGAGTCACCCGTGCCAACGAGATCCCAAACACTAAGGAATGGGTGTCATTGCTTATGAATACATTAGAAGTTGAAAATCCTTAATTATAGTTGCCACATAGAAGATTTAAGACAAAAAAAGATTTAAACAGCCTGGTCCATCCATAGAAAAGTCCTGTCGGTACTATCGCAAACGTAATTATAAAAATCTATGGAAAAGCAATTATTGTATATTTGAAATATTTTTATTAATAAAAAGCTTCCAATAATGGTTACCAAAAAAAATAGGTACGTACATATAAGTTAACACTATCATTCGCATTTGTAAAAAATACTTAATCATCAATTAAGTCCCCTATTCTGTTAGCAGCCTAAAAATCGTGAAAATTCAGGGTAAAACTTGTGAAGATTGCGGGTAAACCGGCGACCTTAGAATTTTCTGAAGAAGAGGTTTTAGTCTCATCGGAATGACGACATATGAAATTTTCTGAAGAAGAGTCGCGTTACGCTGTTTTAGTATCATCGGAATGACGACATTATGATTGCCGGACATACAAGATTACAGAGTAAACCTTCTGTTACTATGTATTTTAGTGGCGCCGGCGTGTTCCGGACTTGAATCTATTTCAAGGCCGAACGACTTGCAATCCGCGAAACGTGTGTGAATGAGTAACATTAAAAACGCATAAATAACAGCCTAGTCATAATTGCCAAGGCAAAATCGTTTAGATGGGAAGATCATTCTTCGTTTTTACGGAAAACTTACAATTGTTTACGATAAGTAATGGAAGAATCTATGTCAGATTTGATCGAGGAAAAAGCCACAAGCAAAACGTTTCTGTTTCATTTCCACGGATGCTTATAGGCTCGGACGAATCGTATATCGTATAGCGTATTTGCTAGTTAAACTAAGAGTTTACTTTAGAGCACACTGCTTGCCGTGTGCAAAGGCTCAATTGGCTAAAATGAAAATTATTTTTGACACTCTTGTTACAGTTTACCTCTGTTCGACGATCTGTGTCGCGCCATGGTCACCGTGCCGGATTCTGTAGGTCTTAGGTTTGCTTTCCAGCGAGGTAGAATTTTTTACGTTGCTCGCCATAGATTTCCACGTTACAACATATGTACTTAGCACAATGCGACGTGGTATCGGGGTTTTGTATAAGAGCCCTTATTTACCCTGATTTTATGAGTCGAATCTTGCAAGCCTAATTAGACCTGCCTTAAGAGTCGAATTAGTTTTGATGACAATGCATTTTGCGATTAGCACGACCTGATAATACCTGGTTCGGCTTCAGGTGAGGGAACTCCTTAACAGAACAGCACAACACATTTTGGAACGAAGTTCCTTATCGCGCGTTGTGAAAGGGGGCTAGACGGAAAAAATTCTTACGACACTTTTTGATTCTTACGAAAAGTCGTGACGACACTTTTTGCTATCGCCATGTCTGTAAAACTTTCTGAATCACTTCAAAAAACAATACTTAAATCGAAAGGAACTTCGTTCCATCCGGGTGTCCCTTGACACCTCTCATCTTTTTTTTTCCTTTAGTACCTGTAGTACTTATAAATGTATGAATTTAAGTGTTACTTGTATGGCTCGTTATGCCACCAGTAGCCAGGGTCCAAACACCGTCACTAGGTTTTCCCACCCGACTAGGACTTGTGACAGCTCTCTCCACTCTACAGAGTAGTTAAACCATAGAGGTAAATACTACGTACAGACTCTCCGCTACCCGTGGACTCGAGACAATATAGATACTCCATAGCTCGCATAGAACGAACACTACAGTACCTATATATCTACATTCATACTATGAAACCATGTATTTAGTTAACTTGCGTGGTATACCAGCTACATTACTATCACTAAATTGAAGAGTTTACAACGAAATGCGGCTTATAGTAGTATGAAACCATACACCCACGCGATGACATCGGCGGCGAGGCGCCAGCCGACTGCATCGTAGAGGTATCAATTTACATTGAAAATAATTACTAAATCGCATAAAATAAACCGTGTCGAGATTGCTGGGTCATTTGACGCTGATTTTTTACTCATGTTTCATGTGTTATTTACCAGTGCTCTTGCGGGGTTTTCCCTTTTTTCCGGGATAATAAGTATCCCATAACTTATTCTAGATCACGGTCTACTTGTGTGTTAAATTTCATGAAAATTCGTTCTGTAGTTTTGGCGTAAAAGAGTACACACCTCACAAACTTACACATTTATAATATATTATTGGCTTCAACCGATTAATGGCCTACTACTGGGCATGGGTCTTTCCTCTTAAGGAGGCCTAGAACATACTCCACCACGCTGCTCCAGTGCGGATTGGTGGAGAGGTTAGTGGTCAATCCGAGTGTCGGAAGTTTTCAAACCGCCCGAGGGCCTCCAACATGGCTTTTAAAACAATTATTATCTAATGATAACAACCGGGACCGATGGCTTTACGTGCCCTCCCAGGCACGGAAACGCTCAAGAATTGTTTGCCGCTAGCGGTCACCCATCGAACTACTTTGTCGATCACTTAGGATCGACGCAAGCCGCCGGGCTATGAGCGCTTCTAATAATATTATTAGTAGGATATAATTAAGTCATACATAGGTAATAGCGGTAACATCCAAGAACAAAAAACTTACCTGTCAAAAATTGTCTGTCTAGGGAATCGAACCTGAACCCTACCGGTTGACACTGCTAGTATTTTTAACGAGCTGTTTTCTTCCAGTGAGTCGCATTTAGTATGCATCGATGCAGTTACTTTGTAAGTCGCTATGTCGCTAATATTTGATATGTTAAAACCGGACTACTGATTGCACATAAGATAAGTAAGTAGTAAGTAGTTTTCTGACTTGTTAGCATCAAAAAATCATTACAGTTTGTAGCTGTTTATACGAAAGCAATAAAAATGTAATTTTATTAATGTAGATATAGGTTACAAATAAAACCTTAGCGTCTTAATGTAAGCCTTAGTCCGTATTAGTCTTGTTTTTAATACAGAGGCGTGTCCCAGTGGTCGAAATTCAAATTGAAATATAGTTCAAAACATAATATCATACCATTTTTTACGTTTTTACTATACAATTCAATATCATTATATCGAAATAAAAAAGTTTCACAATAACTCATCAATAGTTTAAAAGTTTCACAATAACTCATCATAACCAAACAAAAAGAGGCTTCCAAGTGAATCTCTCTAGGGTGCTGATCATCTGAAGAAGCAGTGAGAGTGAGGTCATCAGGTTTCTCCTATAAGAGAGCCTGGAGTCACTGGCTATACATACTGCCGTTATGGAAGTAGGGGTTTCAAATGTCTGATACACATTGGTCCAGTGTTGAGGAATGCAGTTGAGACCTCTTTGCTGTCTCAACTACAATAGGTAATACCTAGCCTAGTATTTAATCTATTAGTAGCCCACTGGACAAATCTTTCATCTCTAATTTTTAGAAGCATTGTAGCCATTTGAAAGTAATTCAGCAATGGTGATGAAAATTTCGTAAGGAAACTTGTACGCTTAAAAGTTCTCCATTTTCTGAAAAGACTGAAGAATCTTCTTATTCTCATACGGTCAGTAGGCTCGATTTTAAACCCTTTCGGTGTTGGATAATTATGGATTATGATAATTATCATCAGCTTAATATTAAAACAATTCAAATAATATTGTAATGATAATTATTCATTTTCTGCTCATAATATGAATGCATTTGTAATTTGTAATTGTCTATTATAATTGCACAAATCGGGCTCGTAAACAATCAGACATTGAAATATCATCCGATTGATCGCAAAGTGAGCAAGAGCACAATATTAGGTAGGTATTATACCTACCTATCTTTGCTGCGTGGTATCATAAATCACAATACAAATTATACAAATATTATACTTTTTAATAATGCATTAAGTCATAATGCTCACGGCATGGACAGACTATAAAGTCATCATAACCAAGACCCTGGAATAAATTTATCTGACACATTTATATAATATTTACTTTACAGTCATCTGGAAGTTACCTACTATGTTGGCGACTGGTTGCCGCTGGACGACGGGGTCTGTTCTACAATTGTGTTCTAAAAACTGTAAATTACAATGGGTGGAAGTTAGGAAAACTATTTATGTATTACCTACATGTTTAATTTAGTATCCACATTCTTTAATTACTAAACTTGTGTTAGTTATACGATTTGGTACAGATAAATCCAAGTTTTTGCTGTACTTACGCCCCAACTCAAAGTCATTAACGGTTACTTTAATTGCTCCTTAGTAAAGAATCACCGTACAAATTCTGTACTAAGGAGCGATTTAAATAACCATTAGTGACTATGAGTTGGGGTGATGTGATTATACTCAAAAACGCATTCCTAACCTTTCTATTAATCTAAATTAAGATATAATATGCAAGCAAGCTGTAAAGTCGCCATACTATTAAATGTTAACCATTTAATAAATCGCACCAATTAACACCTAGCCCATTGATCACGAAAATCTCAAGCAATTAACTCCAATTTACGAAATTGACTTTAACTGTTGTACGACCATCAATTGATTGAACAAATTGTCATGTCAATGTAGGTGATCGTTTTGTAATCATCCTCTTTCAAGGATGTATAAAAGACTAGCGCTCACCCCGCGGCTTTGCTCGCATTTTCAGGGATAATAAGTATCCCATGCATTGAAGTATAATGTCATAGAACAGACATCTCGAACAAAATGTGTGTCCCGCCTGGGAAGTTCGATTTTCAAAATTGAGCCCCGGTTCTCCTTTCAAAATCGAACGAATCCATTGAAGATTGAAGCCACGTGGCGCCAATACATTGGGACATACATGGTGTTCGCGGTGTCAGTTCTATACGCTAGTAATAATACTTCAATGATCCCATGTCTTATTTCAGATCATGGTCTATCTGTGTGATAAATTTCATGAAAATCCGTTCAGTAGTTTTTGCGTGAAAGGATATGTCCCAATGAATTGGCGCCAATGGGCTTCAATTTTCAATGGATTCGTTCGATTTTGAAAGGAGAACGGGGGCTCAATTTACAACAAATAGAACCTACCGGTGGGACACATTTTGTTCGAGATGTCTGTTCTATGACATTATACTTCAATAGTATCGGTAAACATATTCCCCAAAAAATTGTCATTAGATTGAATGTGTACCTACCTTCTTATATCCTTTAAGTAAATAAGTTACAAACAGTACAAACTTTAACAGGATTGAAATAGAAGTTGCCCTCAAACAAGTTTGAATACACTTGCATTCTCATATTTTTATAGTCCAACACTTCCTACATAGCTGTCGGTTTTCTCGCAAGTTGCAGTTAATTCCTTGTTCGAGTCAAAGAAAAATCGTTGTAGAACGAGCACAAGTGATCTGATAGATTTGTCCTTTTGTTAAAAGTTAAGTGGTGACATATTGCGGTAATAAGTAATAGGTATGTATAAAGCATGAGAGGGTTCCGTCCGTACATTGATTATATATGTATGTATCTATACCGTTATTTTTCTATTTTATTTATTTTTGCCGTTTTTGACGTGATAACGTTTATAAAGACGATGAGCCTGAAAGGCATTCACGAAAACCGAGTAACGGCCGCTCACGTCACGGAAGCGCGCGCAGCATTAGAGAGAGAGGCACGCTAGACCGGCCGTCTCTCTCCCACTCAAGCGTAATCGGTCCGCTTGGAAGGCATTCTCGAAAACGTGGTAACGAGCCTGCTCACGTCACGAGCCACAACGCGCGCAAAGTATCGAGAAAGAGATACGCTGAATAATAATAAAACGAAATACATATCTGTAATTTAATATGTAAAATTGTAATTTTCATTCTATTTCCCGTTCCTAATGTGCGAATTGACAATATTTATATCATAAATTATTCTTCTACGAAATAGACGTTATCACGTAAAACCATTGTCCGTAAACCGACTTTACAGACAACCAATTTTTTTAAGAGCATAGAGTTCTTACAGGTTTTCTTGTAATATTTAAGTAAAGAACTATTTTCTGTATTATTTCAAAATTCTAGCTGAGTAGTTTCGGAGATAAGGGGGATGGATAGTCAATTTTTGGCTTAGCCGTTAGTGATTAACCGTCGCCCATGGACAGCAGTAACATCAAAGACATCACCGATGTGTTGCTGACCACGAAAGAAGAAAACAAGAGAAAAGGAAGAAGGAACTGGCTCCCCAGCCGAAACACAAAAAGACATTTGACGGCTGCCTCGAGCAATAGAATTGTAACTAACCAGGCAGGCTTCATGAAAAATAATAATAGGTACTAATAATAATAATAGGTGCATTAGTTACATAAAAAAACATAATAGGTTTCTAAGGCAACCTTACGTAGATTCTTTCCTCCTGTATCAAGGCGCCGCACTAATCTTAAGATATCATCTTGGGTATAATGTTATAGGTATACATTAAGTTATTATATTAACAACTTTGATGCGAGATAGTAGCACCTAAAGAGCTAGGCTAGGGTTGAAAATTAACAATAAGTAGATTCCATTAAAGGCAACTTAAAAGTCGAAGCGTGTATTTCGTGCCCTCAGTGAAAAAAGGCATAAGATGAAAATTGCAATTTTACAGGAGAGCAAAAAAGCTAAAATATCACTAAGTAGTCAAAGGAATTTACATTACAATTTCTTGCACAAAACCAAGTTGTCAATATTAATGATAAAGATTTGAAAAAAATTAAACATATGCAATTCGTTCCAATCATATTAATAACTAAAATTCAGAGTAATACGACTTATGCTTTTTTCCACTGAGGGTGCAATTTATTAATGTAGGCCTGCGTTTACAAGTAACGGATCTGGAATTTATTTTTAATATATTTGAGTTGCATTTCATTAAGTCAAATGTAATAATGTAATGTAGGTAATATAAATTAATGTCTTAAGAGGTAATACTAATAATTAATAGTAGATATAGGTTTTGGGAATCTTGGATTGTTTTAAATCGGACCAGCCAAATCTCAAGAACGAAGAAAGATGAGAGAAACAGAATAAAGTTGCTCTAAATCCTAACAATACAGATTTTAAATTTATGTTTTTCATACATGCTTAATCCGGTTCTGTTTTCTTCATTAAATAATGCACATTGTGGTTCAACAATGAACTAATTTTTCATCGCTGCACACTCTTTTGTGATGGGCAATGTCGCGAAGTTTTAGGGTTGTATCTTATTATTTTATTAAATTCGATATATTTAACACATCATTTAATTTATTGATCTCTGATCTCTAATCGCCTAATATTGTAAAAGACTGATTATTTATTGTTGCAGCCAATTTTCAATTCAAACTAAATAACGTGGACGCCTGCTTGATACAACCAGTAAATATAGAGGACGGTCGATGAAACAATAAAAATAACATCGTATCAAGTTTTGACTCGGTTGTGAGTGAAATATTTTTATTTAATATTTACGCTTGTTTGTAATTAGATAGCGCCAAACTAGCAGAGCCAATATCTTCAGTAAATAACCCATTGCCTCGTCCGTTGTAATCCAGAGTGCACCATTGGTGCACCACGAGTAATGGAGGCAGACTTAATGGAAGGGAATGGAATGGAAGGGTGCTGCCATTTTGAAATCTTTTTTATAAAATTCGTAAGACAAAAATAAGAAAAAACAGAACATAAACGCTGACACAATCGTAGGCAGTGGGTTTTTACGATATATAAAACACAATATCACAATAACACCTATGTACAAATATTTATCCGTCACGTAAATATCTGCCCCGGTGGGAATCGAACCCGGGACTTCCCAGGCATGGTCGCTACCCACTAGCTGTTTACAGGGTCGTAAAATCATTACAGAAATTTTTGTAAAACGAGCTTATTTATTAGGCCTGTTATTTAAAAAAAACTGAGATGTGTGGTTAGTTGTTTTTTCTTCGATTTAAAGGTAAGTATCACAAGTTTTTGTTGGTATTTATTATAAGTAGCTTAGTCCTGTACCAAAAAGATCAATGCCGCTCGCAACACTACTTAGATATTTAGACAATATTTATGTTTTTGCTTATAATAAAAATAAAAATACATATTATTTAATATCTTAAAACCTTCGCGACAACCCTAAAAATGCCCACGCTTCCAAAATCGCGACGAGACAATGTCGCCCTGAATCACGAGGTGCTAAGTTTTAAATACAAAAAAAACTGTAAAAAGATTCCGTCTTCCGTCACTTGCCAGTATTTCATATTCATCAGTCACATTAACATAAAGTTCATGCCGCAGTTGTGATTTATTACTAACCACTACTAACAAACTCGTCGGTATGCATTGAAGTATAATGTCATAGAACAGACATCTCGAACAAAATGTGTGTCCCGCCCGCGAGGTTCGATTTTCAAAGTTGAGCCCCCGTTCTCCTTTCAAAATGGAACGAATCCATTGAACATTGAAGCCACGTGGCGCCAATGCATTGGGACATACATGGTGTTCGCGGTGTCGGTTCTATACGCTAGGAATAATACTTCAATGTCGGTATGTTCAAATGTCAAGCTCTTCTCACCAAATACACACACAGACATAAAACACGCAACTACTAAATAAGACAGTGAATAAAATTGTAGTGTATTTTGGAACGAAGTTCCTTATCGCGCGTTATGAAAGGGGGCTTGACGGAAAATTTTCTTACGAAAAGTTGCCACGATACTTTTTGAAGTGATTCAAAGAGTTTTACAGAGATGGCGCTGTACTGTGTATGGCTAGTAGCGTGATTCAGAAAGTTGTACAGCGCCATCTCTGTAAAACTTTCTGAATCACTTCAAAAAACAATACTTAAATCGAAAGGAACTTCGTTCCATCCGGGTGTCCCTTGACACCTCTCATTTTTTTACCTGACTGCAATCCAGGAGGGTTGTTTTTCGCGCGTATCTTGTATGTACGTAAGCATGTGAGTGAGTGCTAGTACAGTTTCAAATAAATCTTCATTGTGTGAGCTAGTGAGTGACGGTGTTAGTACAATTAATATATCTGGTGGTGATGGTGATGTGTGATGGCTGGCTAGCATCGCGACGCCCGCGCCTCGACGTCGCCACGCACGCGGCGCCGGTGTACGTTGCGTTTCACTATTGTAAATAAACAGTGGGAACTGTTTACTATTCGATTAATAGGGTTGCCTCTCGATTTAAAACGTGTTTTAAATAGCGGATAATAATTAAGATGATTTTTTTATGGAAGTAGCCGGCAAACGAGCTGACAATCCACCTGATGGTGAGTGGCTATAAAAGAGACAAGAAAAAGAAAGAAAGAGCTGGCCCTCAAGCCTCCAGCCGGAACACGACGAGTCGTTTGGCGGCTGACTCATGCTCAAGGGTGGTAGCTATCCAGGCGAACCCCATGGAAAAATAATATCTAATAGTAATAATTAATGGTATTAATTAACAATTAAAATCAATAATATAATCCCTCGAGGGGCCCTAACACCAGCGGGCCGGATTTAGTCGCCTTTTTCGATACCCATCCGGCGTGGGATTGGGGTTAGTATTCCAAGACACCCCAATGCGGCGTGTGACAAATTATATTATGAATACATACTAATTATTATGACGGTAATATGGCTTTGTTAAGTTTTGCTCTCATTGCAGACAATTATATAAATACCTACCTAATGTGAGAGTATTAAGGATGAACCCAGCGGCTTGTGTCGATCCTCAGTGATTTAATAACTTGAGCAACAGCGGGCGCGGTCAGTAATTTGAGGAGTGACCGCTAGTGGCAAAAATTTCATGGGCGATCCGTTTCGTCGTTAAGCCATGTCGGAGGCCCCGCCCGAGGGCCTTTGAAAACTTTGAAAACTTCCGACACTCGGGTTGGCCACTAACCCCTCCACGAATCCGCATTGGAGTAGCGTGGTGGAATATGCTCTAGGCCTGCTCAACAGGAGACACCCGTACTCAATTGTGAGCCATTATTGGGATGAAGCCCGCTAGCCATTATTTTTGCATCAACTGTTAGAAAACATTCAAACCAATAAACAGAGTAATGTACTTCCTTTTTGTCTCCCTATAGTTTTAAAAACATACCTAATAAGAAAGAAAATAAAAAAGTAAAGAAATGGAAAGGCAACAAGTATCAACCCTACTCAAGACTAACAGAGTGTAGGTAATCAAATCAGTTAACACAGTCAACAATGTAGGCGTCCTCATTTGTTCAAATAATATCGAAAAGTTTGGTCGATATGGGATAGATCGCTGTTCTGAAACGATAAAATTAGTATGATACAATTAAAACCTAGATATCTACACTAGAGGAATAATTTTGAACATTTAGATTGATAGTGTAGATTGTTTTTACACGCTAATAAGAAAACAATGTACGATTAGACATGGGACGCGTTTTCGTAATACCGTAACTATGTATTGATATTGTCGCCGATAAAGGGTTTTAAAACTGTTTATTTTAATAACTATGTATTGAAAGGTTCACTCGGTTTATCTGGTATCATCGGTATTCTCATATTCTCGGTAAAGTCGGTATTAAGGATAAAGGGTTTTAAAACTGTTTATATTAATAACGATTTATTGAAATGTTACAACACAATACCCAAATTTTCCCAAACAAAGAAAGTTACAAATCAGCCCATGAATTAGAAATATATAAGAGGTTTGCAGAGCACTTGTCTTAGCACTTTTGTCTACAATTGTACCTGCGCAGACGATAGCCATTTTGGTTCAATGTATGTACCGCGATTTATAGCCTAATTGGTAGCAACCCTGCCTGCGAAGCGAGGGGTTCCGGGTTCGATTCCCGGCCGGGGCAGATATTTATGTGACAGATAAATATTTGTATTGGGGTCATGGGTGTTGTAGTGATTTGTCGTCCATGCCACCCGCGATACAGGTAAAAACTCACAAAACATTAAAATTTTAATAAATTAAATATTCTGTGTAAAAACCTACTGCAGGGGTGAGGGGTATGAATGTGTGTAAGCGTTTGTTTTTATATACAATTTATTTGTAATTTAAAGTTTGTTAAAGTACAACATGTTTTTGTATTATTTTACTTTACCTACATATTTTTTTAATTTTATCATTTTTCATACCCGCAATAGAACACGCATAAATACTATAATAAATTGGTATCTATTTCTAATTTCTATATTTTTTAATATTAAAACCAACTTAAATAAATCCTTGAGCTAATTACTATAGTTATTGAAATAGGAATAAAGGCGATATCCCGTTGCATTTAAAATATTAAAAAGCGTGTAAAAATATTATTCATTCACTGTTTGGTTTGGTTGCTGCTCAGTCTTGCTCTCTCCTCTTACTCCTCTACTCTCCTCTCGCTCTAACATAGGTATCTTATTGTGTCACGTTCGTATTATTTCGGCAGCGCTTGAGTCTGTTCCTCGGGCGTAATCGGAATACCTGACCTCGCAATACCTTGTATCTATATATATAAAATTGAAAAGAGACACACCACTGATTAAACAAAAAATCTCAGAAACTACCGAACCGATTATGATGAAATTTGGCAGGGAGATAGATTATGCTAAGGAGACGTCAGCTAAGAACGGATTTTTGGAAATTCATCCCCTAACTAGCAAAAATAGGGGTCCGAAGTCATTTTCATACAAACCAACTTCGTCAATTTTATTTATTTATTTATTTATTTAACACTTTATTGTTTGTACACCATACAAGAGTTATAAGTATGATTTTTTTTATGTAAGTTTATAGTGATAAACAAAAATTAAGTTTTGCACATTTTTTTGGAAAATCATCCCTTAAAGGGTTAATTTAGAGGACCAAAGTCAACTTCGTCATTTTTGAAGTTAAAAACATGAAAATTTACATATTAGCTCAAAATTAGAAACTAAATTTTGAAGTATTACGTTTTTTTGGAAAATCATCCCCTAAAGTGTTAATTAAGGCGGCGCAAGTTGGTATGGGAACTTCGTCAGTTTTGAAGTAAGAAGGGTGAAAATTTGTATTTAAGCCTATATTTACATACAAAAAATAACTGCATCACGGTTTTCTTGAAATTCATCCCCTAAAAATAAGGGTTGGTAGTCAATTACATACAAATCAACCTCACCAGTTTTAGAGTTATAAGTATGAATTTTTTTATGTAAGTTTATAGTAATAAACAAAAATTAAGTTTTGCACATTTTTTTGGAAAATCATCCCTTAAAGAGTTAATTTAGAGGACAACAGTCAGTACTCAACTTCGTCATTTTTGAAGTTAAAAACATGAAAATTTACATATTAGCTCAAAATTAGAAACTAAATTTTGAAGTATTACGTTTTTTTGGAAAATCATCTCCTAAAGTGTTAATTAAGGCGGCGCAAGTTGGTATGGGAACTTCGTCAGTTTTGAAGTAAGAAGGGTGAAAATTTGTATTTAAGCCTATATTTTGACACAAAAAATAACTGTATCATGGTTTTCTCCAAATTTATCCCCTAAAAATAGGGGTTGGTAGACAATTACATACAAATCAACCTCACCAGTTTTCGAGGTATAAATATGAAATTTTTTATATAAGTTTATAGTAATAAACAAAAATTAAGTTTAACACATTTTTTTGGAAAATCATCCCTTAAAGGGTTAATTTAGAGGACAACAGTCAGTATGCAACTTCGTCATTTTTGAAATTAAAAACATGATATATATTAGCTCAAAAATAGAAATTAAATTTTGAAGTATGTATTACGTTTTTTGGAAAGTCATCCCCTAAAGGGTTAATTAAGGCGGCGCAAGTTAGTATGGGAACTTCGTCAGTTTTGAAGTAAGAAGGGTGAAAATTTGTATTTAAGCGTTTAGTTAGACACAAAAAATAACTGTATCACGGTTTTCTCGAAATTCATCCCCTAAAAATAGGGGTTGGTAGTTAACTACATAGAAATCAAGCTTACCAGTTTTCGAGGTATAAATATGAAATTTTTTATGTAAGTTTGTATTAATAAACAAAAGTTAACTTTTTAACACATTTTGAAGTGAAACTTCTTTAGAATCGTTAGTATTTGAAACCGGATGCAACGACAGGTAAGATAATATAACCGCTAATTTCGACTTTCAATTTAACTTCTCCGTAGCTCAATGGTCAGGACGTAGATACACAATACCTACCTGATGCGCAGGTTCGCGTCTCTCAGTATTTTTTTTTTAGTTTTATTTTTTTTAGTTTTATTTTTATACTGTTTTTAAATACTTTCAAATGCTCTTTTAAATATTTTCAAGAATTTT
Organism: Thymelicus lineola; assembly: GCA_963932265.1. NCBI lineage: Eukaryota > Metazoa > Arthropoda > Insecta > Lepidoptera > Hesperiidae > Thymelicus > Thymelicus lineola. The sequence goes on along the minus strand of OZ010690.1, from coordinate 4,776,151 downwards.
TCAACAAAAAATAAGAATTTCATTCTTTAATTCTGTCGATCGACCGACCGATTATACAGACAGTAAAAATGCTAAGTTGTATTCATAGATGGCGCGAGGAATAAGATAGAACATTAGTTTTATTGCTAGATAGATTTTTAAAGAGTGCTAAGTTGTATTCATAGATGGCGCTTCGATTTATTGCTTTAAGATTCGATTTATTGCTTTTTCATCTCATTATCTTGAAACCAAAATTTTGGAAAGTTTCACTTCTACCCCGTGTGAATTGCACACATTTTCTTTTTTTGGAAAATCATCCTTTAAAGGGTTAATTTTGAGGATGGAACTCAGTACGCACGTCATTTTTGAAATTACAACATGAAAATTTATACATTAATTAAAGCGGGAGAGGGACCGGGAGCGGGAGAGGGAGAGAGATAGGAAACGGGAGAGGGTGAGGGACAGGAAGCGGGAGATGGACCGGGAACGGGACAGGCAACAGGAGAGGGAGAGGGATAGAGAGCTGGAGAGGGAGAGGGGCACGAAGCGGGAGAGGGAGAAGGAAAGGGAGCGGAAGAGGGACCGGGAACGGGACAGGCAATGGAAAAGGGAGCGGGAGAGGGAGAGGGACAGGAAGCTGGAGAGGGACTATGAGTGGAAGAGGGAGAGAGTGAAAGAGGGAGAGGGATTAGTATTGAAATTTTTAACCAATAAATAACACTTCAATAACATGTTACAGCACCAAAAATTTGTTTTTAAAGTTATTGTTTGTTTGTCTGTTTGTCTGTCCGGGCATCATATCAAAACCCTTGAACTGATTTTGACGGAAATTAGTTAAGTTGTTTCTTATACTTTTGGTCATATTTCAGAAAACTTTTCATCCAGAAAAATTAAAAGGTTTCCCTGGAAACAAGATGAAACTTTATATGGATTATTTTTTAAATATCCACAATTTGCTTTAAATTTGCTTCAAACGTTTCTCCTTTAATTGATGGAATACATGTTTTCGAATTTTTCAAATTTTTCATGAAAAAGAAAAAAAACAAATTAATGTGAATATTGTTTATTTTTCAAAACCCGCAGCCGAAGGAATGATTTGTGATTGTATCGTAGGTTTTACTTTATAAAGTCCTAAATTCAATATAAATTAACCTGTTATTAAATTTCCTTCTGTGAGGGGTACAAATATAATTTCTTAATAAGCATTATTTCCGCGTGCGAAGCTGCGGGCAACAGCTAGTTCACGAATAAATGGTTTCTCATAATACACAGTTTTTGTGGCAAAGGTTTATTGAAACTGTTTATAGTTTATACCACGTTTTCATACGTTACCGCGCATTGCGCAATACCTTGTATTCACGAATAAATGGTTTCTCTCAATAAACAGTTTTTGTAGCACGTGATATCGTATTTGTGGTATTATACAAATAAATTGTTTTTGAAACTATTTATAGTTTTTACCGCCCATGGCTAATGTACGTCCTTGTTGTGCAGGGTCCGGGGCAGCCCGAACAGGATCTTGAGAGTACTGTCGGAGAGATATGACTGGGGGTATCTCAATCACTGTAGTATGATACATGTGCACTACGCCTATAAATAAGTTAATAATTGTAATATTTTGGTTTAATTTTAATAGTAGTAATTTTAATTTTAATAGTGACATTATTGTTTTAATTGTAATTTATTTATTTTTATTGAATTTGAACATTGTAATTATTATTTTATTGTAAATTTTTATTTGACTGAGAATTGGTATGTATGGATCATTGTTATCTGAAATAAAGAAAATAATAATAATAATAATAATTTAACTGTACCATCTGCCTGGTCGGGAACCGAACCCGGAACCCCTCACATGCAGGGTTGCTAGTCAATGCCAACTAGATTACTAAACCTGATAGGTAAGCAGGTAGGTACCTTAAGTTATTGTTTTGTAAATTTTGGCTCTCGTTAAGTTAGCCATTAATTGTTCCTATGACGAAATAAACCATTTGACTTTGATTTTACCTACCTCCCTATAAATAGATACCTGTCTGGTAACCAATCTAGGTGGCCTTATTAGATTGAGGTTATGATATTATAATTAGTATACATACTATTACCGAAATAAGTATTTATTTATTATTTAAAATATTATGTTATCCTATGAATATTATAAATGTGCAAGTTTGTGAAGATGTTTGGATGTTTGTTCTTCAATCACGCCACAACTACTTAAGCGATTTGGCTGAAATTTGGAATGGAGATAGCCTATATCCTGGATTAACACATAGTCTACTTTTTATCCCGGAAAAGATCAGGGTTTCCGCGGGATTTGTAAAAAATCGATATCCACGCGAACGAAGCCAGGAGCATATTTTAAATTAATTAATTAAAAATTTCGTTTCGAAACCACTCTACCGCGGGCGAAGCCGCGGGCAAAAGCTAGTTAACTTATAATTCAGTTTAATAAAATTTTATACTTCATAAATCAGGTATTTTAGAGCTGTCGTATTTCTCCCGCTCTCCTTACTTGTTCCGACCGCAAAATTATCGTCTCGCGATTTCCAGACCTGTCGCCTAGTAATATTCATAATATTGATTGCGTAGCGGCCTGAATGTCGGCGTGTTGCACGACTTGCACGAGGGACGCATTGTACGAATCCAACACATCCACCCGCATTTACTTTGCGAGCTCTCAATCTTAGATGTTTTTATATCATTTAAAAAAATCACAATCGAGTGATATATCCTGGGACTATAGATAACATGGACACAATACAAAAATGGTCCTTCTGATATCATCACGTACGTCATCGATCTTCAGGTACCTCTACAAAGTCAATGATCCAGATAGAGTAATATATCCTTGCCTCAGAGCAATGAACTAATATAGGTACTAACATTCGTTCACTGCCTCAGGAGAGGTAGGCATGTACTGAAGATGAAAACTAAAATATATTTTAGTTTAACTAAAAAAATATATTACTTCAAATAACTGTAGAAACTATACCTAATGGACACCACCAAACGAACTTTGCCTGAGGATGCAACGGCGCAACGCTAGACGCTCGAGGGAAATATATTTGCGGTCGAGCAGAGCACCGTGCGAACGAAAGGTCCAATCATATTTATGGGGTATCTATTGTTATTGCCCATTGAGGCGGTTCAGAGCTATGTGAACGTAAACTTGGTAACGTTCAACAGAATTCGTCTGTAATATTCATGCAGAATATTTTTAACCAACTACAAATAAAAAGGAGGCCTCAATTCGATAGTATTTTTTTATATTTGTATCCTCAGAATTTTTTCAGCTCGCCATTTATCTAGATTTAGCAGAAGGAGGTATTCTATGGTGTGAACTCAGATCATCTCTGCAAACCATGTATCAAAGTACTATGAACATAGATCTCTCTCTGTGGGCGTAATTATATGTCAGGATTACCAGGATACTAAATAAAACCCATAATTCGACAGGCACAAGGATACTATCCGTTTATTGCCTGATAACACCCGATTTTATCAATTCAACGTTATTTAGTTGTTTACTTTGATTCGCGATACTCTCAATCTGTCTGTCTTCTTGACAGTTCCCTTTTTCTTAATTTCAAAGATTATTACGAACATATTTTAGGCTGCACCGATACGGCCATACTGACAAGACACACGTCCTCGTGTGTGAATCGTACTAAATCGCGTCATATTTAACAAACGTTACATAAACAAGGATCTCCAAGAACAATTACGAATTTGGAATAATTATCCTGAGCCACGTACCATAGTCGTTAACTTCAATTATCAAAAGTAATAACAAACATTCTCAATGATCTCGAGTAAGTCCTTCAATCTCCACGGCTTTCAAAGCCAACCAGCAATCTCCGTTGCTACCATACACATATCATACCAGAGCAAAACACGCATCGCACTTCGATCGTAATTGCCACTGGCGCTACAAAGTTACTGACTCGAGTCCCATCTTATCTTATTCATCAGCAAAATCATTATTAGTATCAACATCGACTGGTACATGACCTACAGGCATTCTCATAAACTTTCCTTTACTTTACTGCTAAAGGTTTTTGTTGCCCGAAATCCCGCAAAAATAGCATCAGTTCATTTTTTAGCATTACCACTGCTTCGCAATGTGTTCTCGTTATGGAGAAGAAGCAGCGCAAGAAACTCCATAACAACACTTTTTTTGTTACGGAACTACCAAGTTATTATTTGCACGATTTTAAAGTCTTTAAGTTCCGCGTCGATTATTTGTATTTACAGTTTTTTACATAACCTCAAAATTTATGAGAAAAATTCAAATAACCAAGTTTTTCGTTTTTTTATTTTTATCATTCATAATTTTTTTTTTTTTCACGAAATTTGGTGGAAACTTACCTTTCATTGTCTCAAACATACTGTATTTTTTTTTATTTCTAATATTTCTTTTTTGGCTTATTTTAACTTAATAATATCGAAAAAGCACCCTAATTTTCAATCGGAAATTCACCCGTCAAAATATCAGCTTTTTTCAAAAAGTTGGTGTGTTTTTTGTTCATTGAAATCTCTACTTTCTGATGGTAAAAAAAACATACACTACTATGTTAAATGTTCTCAAAAAATGCAATGAAACGACAACTATTTTCGCATGTTTTTTGCTATCTTTATGTTTTATGGATATGTAATTGTTTTGCTTATTAATTTAACATGGACTTTTACGTTTTTCGATTAATTAAAGTGTAAATTTTAATAAATATCTCAAAATTGTAGATAATTATTTAAAAAAAAACTCGAATCTGAAATTTTTTTGCGAAAATAGTTGTCGTTTTATTGCATTTTCAGAGAACAATTAACATAGTAGTGTAAATTTTTTATATACCATCAGAAAGTAGAGATTTCAAAGAACAAAAAGCATACCAACTTTTTGAAAAAAGCTGATATTTTGACGGGTGAATTTTTGATTGAAAATTAGACCCATTTAATTACACGAAACAGCTAAGATTACTCTCGATTAAGTCACCTTTCAAACAAAAGAAACTAGGTCATAATCGATTCATTCGTTTGGGAGCTACGATGCCACAGACAGACATACAGATACACAGACACGTAAAACTTATAACACCCCTCTTTTTTCGTGGGGGGTTAAAATATCCTACCAGAAAAAAAAGAAAATGTGTGCAATTCACACGTGGTAGAAGTGAAACTTTCCAAAATTTTGGTTTCAAGATAATGAGATGAAAAAGCAATAAATCGAATCTTAAAGCAATAAATCGAAGCGCCATCTATGAATACAACTTAGCACTTTTTAAAAATCTATCTAGCAATAAAACGAATGTTCTATCTTATTCCTCGCGCCATCTATGAATACAACTTAGCATTTTTACTGTCTGTTTAATCGGTCAGTCGATCGACAGAATGAAAGAATGAAATTCTTATTTTTTGTTGATAAATTCTTTGAAAATATTTAAAAGAGCATTTGAAAGTATTTAAAAACAGTATAAAAATAAAACTTAAAAAAAATAAAACTAAAAAAAAGAAATACTGGGAGACGCGAACCTGCGCATCAGGTATTGTGTATCTACGTCCTGACCATTGAGCTACGGAGTAGTTAAATTGAAAGACGAAATTAGCGGTTATATTATCTTACCTGTCGTTGCATCCGGTTTCAAATCACTAACGATTCTAAAGAAGTTTCACTTCAATAAACTCTTGAGCGATTAACCAAAAAAATCAAACAAAACACAGTTATAAATGAATAAATTATGTATTAATTAAAATAATTACAACATTAAAGCTCCATATAAGGGAAATTCATACTTTCTATTTCTCATTAACTTATACCTAAACCTATTTAAAAATCCAGTAGCAGCCACCACTTCGTTACTCAATGTTGGTGTAAAGGCATTATATTGATGACTTCTAGACCTAGGTTCCAATGATCTACAATTATTAATCTTGATTCGAATACTACTAATTCTCTTCACTGGTTCGAATACTGCTTCTCTGGGTATTATGTTCTTCGTACTTCTGACAGTTTGTAATATTCTGATCTTAGGCCGTCGTATTACTGGCCGCATTGGTATTATTGTTAATTCTGGCTCTACTTTCTTCTTCTTGCCTTTTCTTCTTCGTCGACGAGTGTCTGTGAAAGATAAGACAAATCCATGTAGTATAATATATTATAGTACTTTAATTGGAATGTGATTTTTTTTGTAATCCGTACACCCGAGAACAAAATATCTTATTTATGGTCGTAGCGCACATATCAACTCGGAAAGGGATCGGCACCGGATCGCCTCGCCGTCAACCTAACGTAAGCGCGTTATAACCCGCCGTCAACCTAACGTAAGCGCGTTATAACCGACCAACAGCTCCAAATCGACTCGGTTACGGCTAGGCGACGCCGCGCTTACGGCTCGCCGGCCGCTGGTTGGCGGAATGAATGACAGCAGTTCGCCGACGCAGCGGTAGCCGCGGCGCAGGGCGTGCACGAGGAAACGGAAAGTCGAAGGATAGCGTACGGTGAGACGTAAGCGCGGGTACGGCAAGTCGTCCACGCACCGTACCGCGGTTCGTGAGCTTGTCTCGAGGCGAGGCGATTACGTTACGAATCCGATAAGTGCGCTTTACAGTAGGGAGTTTCATACAAAGAATACTGACATGCAAGAGTTGATACGTTTACGTTCCGTTTACGAGTTGATATGTGTGCTACGACCATTATCCGTCATCACGTATGCCACAGCTTGGAATCAAACTCGAGACGTCATAACGGATCTGTGAATGCACGGGAAGTGACATCGCACGGCATCACAAAAAAATTATAATATGTTACTTGCACAAGGTCAACTCAATAAGCGTGATATTACACAATAGACACATAGTTACAGTATTATTTATGCTACAAAGTACCAGTTAGTTTATTGAATTAAGAACTACAAAGTTGTATCAAATACCTTTAAATAAGAATATTGTTCTCCGTGGTAGAATAGAATCACCCAACATTTCGTAGAGAGTATAGTCCGTCATCACATAGTCTTCAAGGTACGTTGTCGGTTCTGACTTCAGCAAGCATGTTGACACATCCTGAAATATACAGAAATATAATATAATACTATTATTTTTATAATTATTTTGTTACATTGACATAAATAATAGTAAGTGATAGAGGTTACTGTGGATATGAAAAAATAACTTCTGGGGAGTTTCTTGCCGCTTATCCTTCCGGAGCCGAAAGATAATAATATTATTGACTTGATAATAATATTAATAATGTACTCCTTACACAAGCCCCTGCCATACTTACACCAAACCGGCCGGCTTCTATCGCCTTTTATGCACTACCGGCATGAGAATTGTATCATTACTTGCTGCCCCAATGACGTCACACAATGCATTACAAGCTACATATTTGTTTATTTCTTTATTTAACTCTTTATTGCACACCAAAAATAGGACAACAACAATGTAAAGTAGGCAAGTATATAGAGTATAAAAGGCGTTCTTATATCTACATATCGATCTCTTCCAGACAACCTTAGGCTTAACATACATTACGATTTTTCACCGCGCGATTTTTTTCTGACGATTTTTAAATCGCGTACTGAATCATAATCAACACGATTTTTTTTCGCAAGTGCGTGCAGCTTCATACAATTTCCATATCTCATAGAATTTTGCGGAAAAAATCGCGCGGTGAAAAATCGTAATGCGTGTTAAGCCTAAAGATGCGAAATGCTGTATATAATTAGACTTAATTTTTCCTACTTACTAGTATAGCGTCCCTCAAATCCGGCAACGAGTTGGTCCGCGCATGTCTGGGTGTGTGCAAACAGTCGTCAATGTGGTTCAAATGTTGGCCCAAACATTCGACCAACGCGCGCCGGCCCAACGCCATCACACAACGTATCATTGGCGCCGTCAGCCTCTCCTTCGTGCCTTGCGAGAGGTAATCGAATAGGATGCCTTTACCTGGGAAATGAAATTTATTTGAAATGAAATTTATTTCATTATAATCTAACATTTTAACAAAAAATTAACCGACTTTAAATGAAGTACATTGTACTTTTGACATGGATGCCATTGTCAGATCTCGCTCAAATTTATGTGGGACAAGCACCAGCTTTCAATTAAAAAAAGAATCATCCAAATCGGTTGGCGCGATATTGAGTTATTTGTCCATTTATCGCGCACATACTTAATGCAAATTTAAGACTTATATGATTTTGACATGGATGCCATTGTCAGATCTCGTTCAAATTTATGTGGGACAAGCACCAGCTTTCGATTAAAAAAAGAATCATCCAAATCGGTTCATCCAGTCCAAAGTTCTGAGGTAACAAACATAAAAAAAATACAGTCGAATTGAGAACCTCCTCCTTTTTTTGAAGTCGGTTAAAAATTCATCTGTGTCGGTAAATAATGCACTCATAATCAAACAAAAATTTTGATGAGCCTTATGGTGAACACACATTTATCGGCATCCTCCGCGCTTTCAGCATCGCATTTGTATGAAATCATATGAATAATTAAATTAATCAAAACATAAACCAAAAAATTACCGAATTCGAATAATATTTTAGTCATGTATCTCATCATAAGAACTGAATTTTTAATGAATATTGGAGCAATATGGAAGTATATACTTTAGAAAAAAAAATCCAAATGGCTTGGCAAAGAACATACTAAATACCAGATTATTTCCTTGTATTATAACTTAAAAACTACAAAAAATAATTACCTATCACTATGAACGGTGGCCAAGTTCTTGTTATTTTTGTGAGTATTGCTACCATCTTTTCCGCTAATGAACCATTTCCTAGAATGTTTGAGACCATCACTGGGAAAAGGCGTTGGAACTGGAAAAAAAGCACTTTGTAATTATTAAAAGAACGTAAACATCAATATATTATGCTGTTGCTAAACTTCCTATTAAATAACAAATAAATATATTATAATATTAAACTTTACATAGTCTCAACCCAAGAAACATTTATCTGTTAAATAAATCCAACCAGAAACTTTAACTTATTTTGTGATACAGTAGGTGGTATTATAATCAATTTAATAACGAATTTTTATTAATTAATTTAATAAATATTTTCAATTTCATAAATAATCGCCATGACTGCCAATACTGCTACTTAAAAATTTGTTTATTAACTGTAGTAAGCGAAAGAGCCTTGGAATTACAGAATGTAAAATGTAAAAAAAAATATCTCTGTCATGAACAAAAACCTGATGTAAAGTATGGAAACATCGATTTAATCCGATGTTTTTTTAATACGTCAACATCGAGTAAGCATCGATGTTTTTTATTCGATGCATCGAAGAGGCAACCCTAATCACAAAATCCACCATTAGGCCATTAGGCTAATGTTGAAAAGCGTTTCCTTAGTTTTTTGACATGAAATTCACTGCCGATGACCTTTTTTTTAGTCCCAACGCTACTTAAAATAAAAACAATCGATGTATTTTTTGAAACATCGATATTACATCGATGCCAATATGCGATGCATTGTATCGAAAAAAACATCGATGTTTTTTTCAATGTGCATCCCTACACATTAATGTATGCGATGATATGAAATAACTTATGGAAATAACTAACACATTAGGACACTCCTATTATGTTAGTTGTAAAATTATGGAATAAATAAATAAATAACTTATTAATCCATGAAAACATTTACCTGTTGCTGTATATTAGTATCCAAACTGCAAGGGTTTGAGCATAACGCATCTACCATATCCAACACATTTGATTGCAGAGGTTTCTTGGCGGGTACATTCAGTGCATTCAAATTGTCGTCATTGAGAACCAATACCGCCAAGTTAAAGAGATTCGGGAATATGGGCCCTATACGTGTATTTGTTGTGAGATCCTTAACTGCTATCTGTTTGGGTTTCTTCTTAAGGTTTAATATCGCTGGAACAAAAAGTATCAATTAATTTGTATTTCCGATATTTGGAAGTAATATTATTGCTCTATCTATAGTTCGTTTTCATAGATGACTCGTCTATGAAAACGGACTAAGACTCGATCTAAGACTAGTCATATTTCGTAAACAATCTTATCATGTCTTTTTATCGTAATTTGTAATTTAAAAATAAAGCTGACACAAAATTGAAATAATTTAAAAACGGATAAGCATTTAATGCCAGAACTAATATTTATGTTTACTATTAATTATTTTTTTAAACTAATTTAAGTATATATTTAAAAAAACTGCCAAGATTGTTTACCAAGACTCATCTAAAAACCGGTCTATAAATCTTGAGTACCTATATTATACTCATATAATAGATGTACACAAACGAATAAGTACATTACCAAACTCACCTCTAGCGACTTTAGTATAATAATTATGTAGACTACTACTAATGTGACCGGTGTGGTTCAGACTCTTCTCGTCGGTGATCCATTCAACCGATATGGTGGGTAAGGTCGCGTACACATAGCTCTGAGTCGTCATCGCATACTCTGTGATGTCGTGTGTCGTCTCCTGAAAATCACAGTTAGTTTTTAACATACGCCAAAAGAGGTCTGTTAAGTTTTACCTCTGTGTTTGTCTGTGGCATTTATTTATTTATTTATTCTTTTTATAAAACCTATGAACAGGTTATACATGGGCAGACTTCATGCCTAGTGGCATTCTCTACCAGTCAAATCATGGTGATGGCAAGAAATTTGTGGCAGGTGGCAAGAATGAAAGAATCGAAAATCAATATAAACAAGGACTAAAATAGACATTGTAGCTTTTTAAGCAATGGATATTTTGATGCGGTTTTTCTTAACTATAGGCTTGTCTGTCGAGATGGTTCTAAGCCGGCAATGCAAAAGTAGAGCAATCGGTGATACCGGTGCTCATGGGCGACAGTAATCATTTAACATCAGGTGACTTGTCTGTCCATCTCATGTGATTCACATATAAAAGATATTATTTTGATAAATATAGGACCAATCTTGAACGGTATCTACAGCTCTTCTAAATGAAAATAATTTTCCAAATCGGTTGATAAATGAAAAAGTTCTGAAGTAACAAACATGTAACCATTAAAAAAATCTCTTCCTTTTTTGCAGTTTAAGAAATCAATCCACTCACAATTTCGCAGCATATCCTATCATCACCGCTACCGATGTGAGCGTAGTGTGGCGCGCACGCCCCAACCGCGGGGCTGGTGTCGCTCAGCCGGAACACCGTGTTTACATCCCAGCTGTCCACGCAGGACTTCTTCATCATCTCACTGTGGAGAGCGATCGCCTGGAAGGAGATTGTACAATATGTTAATAGTGTAAGCCTATTTTGATAAATGAATGTGTAGTGACCCTATATTTGTGTATTGTAGATGAGCACAGAGCAACCCTGTTTTGGTTACCATAGTATTTGAGAATAACACGATTGTCATTCATTGTCAAGCTACAAAATAGCAAAATTTTGTAATAATGGAAATATTGGAAATATAAACAGGAAATATAATTGTATTTTTATTGTAAATAATCTGAGATCCCTGAGGCTATCCATAATAGAGATTCAAGAAGTCCTACAATACTTCACTAGGCCCATCTTGTAGGTTGTTAGGCACTGCAGTAAGTAACAAAAGGCCACTCACACCAAATCTCAATGCCATTGTTACATTAAGTTAGTAAGGACAACAGATACCCATGTGGCGCAATGGTTAACATGCCGGGTCGCCGCGCCAAGGGTCCTGGGTTCGATTCCCAGCGAGGAGGAAATTTAAATGATGAATTTCTCTTCTCGGTCTGGGTGTAATGACCTTGTCTTGGGTGTTGTCCACGGCCCCCACGACACAGGGAATCCTAGTGTGGGGCCTATGAGTGTGAGGCGTTATTTATTTTTTTACTTAGTAACGTTTTTAAACGAACAATGTTGGCTTCAACCCATTAATGGTCTACTACATGGCACGGGTCTCTCCTCATAATTGAGGAGGCCTAGAGCTTACTCCACCATCCTATTCCATTACAGATGGGTGGAAGGAACCAGGATGGAAGGTGTTAGTAGCAACACATTCTTTACACTTAATGTAAATTGTAATGTCATTTTAATGTTATAAAAATATAAGTTCCATATATTAATGAATTACATACACTGATAGTCTGCCGCAGTTTATAGCTGACATCCTCAGCAAGGTTAGTTGCAGCTTCTGTATTAAGCTCCACTCCAATTTGTTCCGCCATGCATTGGACCGACTCTTGCCCAATCCCGGCAAACTTGCCTTGAGATTGTGATGCATCCTGTATCATAATTGAACATGAGACCTAAGAGCAGGAAAATTATAAGGTTAGTGTTAGTAAGGGGTTAGTTTTGGTTAGAAGATTAGTAATGAAAAGCATTTTGAATATACATGCTGTTAAATGTGTACCCATAAAAACAGTTTTATAAGCAGATGATAAATAATTGGTTGGTAATACAGAGTAGCAAATAGAGTATATTAAAATAGAGTAGAAAGTTACAAGTGTTTTTATATAGGTGTTTTGCTGGTAATAGTTCATAACTTCATACTCTTTTCAAAATGGGAGATAAAATCAAGATTCTCTTGAGGTCAGAATTTGATAAGAATATTAGATTCTATAATTGATCAGGCATGGTCTCAGGAATGAATATCTGAAGAATTGACTATAGCTAGATTGTTAACTTAGTACATATACCATGTAGACTACGCAATTTCAATACTGTAGGGGCTACTTAATAAAAAATCCGTTTCGGAACATGTGTAACATGAAGACCTACATAATTTAATGAACATTATCCAACAATTTTTTTACAACTTAAGCACTGGTTTAATTTTGATAGGAACATAACATTTTTTATCTTTGTCAACAGGTCATCACCGGTAAATAATTCAAGTTCAAGTTCGAGGAAAGCAAGCAATTACAATGTCATGAAAGTAGTGAAGTTTAGGATAAAGTAAAGTTTTTAGTCACTTTCTTACCTTTTCAGCAACTGGAGGATTGTCAGTCAAATTACTGCCTACTTCGTTTACCACTGATTTGTTTTTATCACGATCCCGACTATTATTCGCTTTTTTTGAGTGATTTTTACTACTCGAAGAGGATGATAAACTTGACATAATACACTAGGAAACATCTACAGAATTCCAAAAAATACAAATATGTAACACATGAGAATTTAAAAACTGCTTCTATGATTCAGCTAATCTCGTAAGAAACAATAATAATAACTAAGCATTGATTACAAAATTTAAAGTTTAAAATTGTAATTCTTAATAAATAAAGAAACGCGTGAAACAAAACTATTTTACTGTGAGCATGAATGAATAAAAAATTGAATTGAATTCAATTTGGCATTTGGTTGATAAACTTCTTGATTGTGATGTGTGAACTTCAAACTTAGTATAAAATGACAGTGACAGGACAGAGCACTGAGCAGACAACAGAGAACCAAGAAAGCCATAGAATATAATAATAGCTTAGTGGCATAAAATTAATAACATTGAAATAGAATTTTCCAAATTAAAAATACTATATAAAATGCAACGTTTTTTAATATTTCGTAATATATATTGTTATTGTTAGTGAATATTACCTTCGATGAACGTGACAACAAGACTTTATGTCCCTATAGTTGATAATAAATTAATGGTTTTTAGAATTTTTAAAAATTCAATGCTACTACACACTTACTTGAAACGTATTGTTTAATAAGATTGTCCCTGTTGTGAAGTGAAATATTGAAAAACAATATTCATAGAACGTCCGTCATGTTCATTAGTCGAAATATTATTGTACACCTTTTGTTACTATAATACTTTCTTAGAGTAATAATTCGTCATAGTAATGTAAATATTATATTATAATATTTACAATATACACAATTCTACAAAATGTATCTCTTTCGTTACCCCCCTAAATTTTCCTGTCCAAATTATATCCAAAAATATTTTTTTTATTTTTGTTTCTCTCCCATTCGCTTCACTTACTTGTCCTTGTCTGAGCGTATTTGCGCCAACGATATAATTGAAAAAAACCTCTTTTATTATTATCTATAACATGGATGTATACTCGAACTGGATAAGTAATTCTGTAGAGGTAACTGACAATAGATGACGTCATAGCCTAAGGACCATTTTTCTATTGTGTCCATGTTATCTATAATAGTTCCAGGATATATCATTCAATCATGATTTTTCATAATGATATGAAAACATCTAAGATGAATATTATAAGACGTACCGTAATTGTATGGTAGTTTGCAACAATGCGCCAAAAAGTAAATGCAATTTTTCAGAGTGGCGATTACGGTCTTCGAGGATTTATAAAGACTGTGGTCGTTGTTTTTGTTTGTGTTGCTTAAAATGTGGTGTTGTACTGTTACCAATAAATTTATCAGTGAGAAAATTACAATAAAACAATTGCAATATTTTAAATTCAGTAATTTTGAAGAAATTTTAATAAAATGTTTTATTTCAATATTATAATTTTTTACCACGAGAAAAATTACCAATAGAAAACATTTTAAAGAACCATATCAAAATAGGACATAATTTTTCTAAGTGTGGACATCCTACAATTATGAAGGACAACCTCAATCCAGACTGATTGGTCGAAGAGTCCTTAAGATATGACGTCATTGAACTATTCTGTGCTTCAGGTACCTCTTCAAGGTCAGCAATCCAGATAGTATAATATATCCATGATCTATGCTATGATTTTGATTGACAACCATAGATTTATTGACGACATTGACGTTTCAGTTTCTTTTTTTTAGGTTAGGTGAACTTCAAATCGTAAAGAGAGGTTACCTTACCTAAATTAAAAAATACATGCCTGGTTTTATTATAACATAATTATTGACATAAACTCTTTAATAAAATTAATTCAAATTTTTATGTGTAACGCCTAATAGAGAAACTATCAGATTGTGTCCAGACACCAGATCTACGATGGTACTTATATTTTTTATAAAATCGCATGTAAACAAAGTGTTGTACTTACACGTATTTTAGCGTTTAATTTCATTTACTTTACAAAATCTGTGTGTTTATAGGGTAAACAAAGAAAAACTCGGAAAATAGTGGAGAAGAGGTTCGCCAAAATGAAGAAAGTAATAAGTCCGAGCGACTGTAGAATAAAAGCATCTGAAAGAGCCGATCCTAAAAAGAAGAAACGTGAGGATCCCCATGAACTTAAGGTCCGAGAAGTGCCACAAGCAAGCTCGGCGCTATTCTTCCAATACAACACACAACTGGGCCCTCCATATCATATACTTGTGGACACTAACTTCATAAACTTTTCCATAAAAAATAAGCTAGACATAGTTCAAAATATGATGGACTGCTTATATGCTAAATGCATCCCATATATAACCGATTGTGTCTTAGGAGAACTCGAAAAATTAGGAAGAAAGTACAGAGTAGCACTTCGAATTATAAAGGACCCTCGTTTTGAGAGAATAACATGTATGCATAAAGGAACTTACGCTGATGACTGTATTGTACAAAGAGTAACCCAGCACAAGTGTTTTATTGTGGCTACAAATGACAAAGACTTGAAGAGAAGGATTCGAAAGATTCCCGGTGTACCTATAATGTATGTAGCTGAACATAAATACACTATAGAAAGAATGCCAGATGCATATGGTGCACCAAAAGGTGCCATTTAGGATTAAGCTTAATTTTAAGGATTGTAATTAAAAAGTCTAAATACAATAATCATTTTTATTACTTGATAACAACATCAATGTGACTATCCTCTACTCCTGTGAAATATAGTTGCCCTCATTGTATTTCCTTTGAAAGTGATAAGACTAAGATTAGTATGGTACTGCTGTTGGTTTTATTGCCTCTTCCTATTTTTATGTTAAGTACTTTACAATAGATTTAACGATAACATATTTTCGGGTAATCAGGCTTCTACGGCCTTATTACACTGACAGTTTCCGAGCGGATTCAAAGCAGAACGGGTGCGGAGCGAATACGCCGCAGACCTCATTTTTTTGTGTGCGTTCAGAGAGCATATTGTACATTGCAATCACGCCACGTACAAGCTTCGAAAGCGCTGTGTATTCGCTGTGCACCCGTTCCGCTTTGAATCCGCTCGGGAACCGCCAGTGTGATAAGGCCCTTAACTGATGAACACTTTCCATAAAACTAAGAGTAATACAGGTCACAGTCACTCCGTCTATTTTACAATTGAAACACGACAAAACAATTCTTTACATTTATAAAGTTTACACTAGGTATTGCATATTACAATTGTGTTGTGTTCATTTTGCTTTTTGTATAATACATTATGCTCCGAAGAGATTTTTTTGTAGGCATATCACATGTCACAAATGCACTTAAATTACGTTATCAATTATTGCAATGTCCTTTATTTTACACAAAAGGCTTACACTTATTACACTCCACAATTCTATTTTCGTGATGTCTTTGAACGATGATGATCTTTTAAATTTAAACGCTATATAGTGTTGTTCAAAGCACTTGGAGATCCAACTACATCGATAATCTCACTCATTGGTTTCGTCTCACTATCAGTTGAGGTGTTGCATATTGATGCTGGTATGGTTAGTGTCTGTAACAAATAAAAAAGTTAATAGTTTAAAACTAAATATTCACTTTTATAGTGTCCACTGACCTAAAGCAAAAAAAAATAGTGATGTCTGTTAACTGTTAAGGAGTTCACTCATTTGTAGTAAAGGTTGATGCATACATAACGTGATTTTACCCCGTATGGGACGGGGATGGGGCATAAATATACGTGCGTGCCCCATTCCCGTCCTGAACGTGCCTCCGTGGCGTATGCGCTATCGTTTACATTTTCTATGAAACAATGTTTCTAAAATTTCACATCCTGTCCCGTACGGGGTATAAACACGTAACATATGCATCGACCTTTACACCCCAAACCTGAATGTAGTATCAGGTTATCAAAATGATGAATCCCTGACTACCCATCCTGCTGTCAAACGCGTCCGTAGTTGCTTAACTTAGTGTATCACTTTCATCACTTAGAATCGTCATAAGTCACCAAGCCTTGATGTTTCTACACTTGACAACAATTAAATACCACAGTAAGGAATTATAGAAAAACAATCTTTAAAATAACTTCAATAAAACCCACCTTGCCAGGATTCAAAGCTTCATACTGATGCCTCAAGGCCTGCAGTTCAAATTCGCATGATGTTAGCGCATTCTTCAAATCCAAAGCCAGTGCCAAATCCGATCTAAGTTCGTTGAAATGTTTGCAAATAGCTTCAGTCGGTGTTGGAGTAATATCTGGAATGTAGGAAAATTACTTAGATGAAACTGAAGAGTGTATGATAAAAAATTTAAATAAAATCCAATGGCTTCTGGCTGGCTTCAACCCTTTAACGGCCCACTACTCCCCTAGAGGAGGCCCAAAGTATACTCCATCATACTGCTCCAGTGCGAATTAGTGGAGGGGTTAGTAGCCTGAGTGTCAGAAGTTTTTATTCCGCCGAGGGCCTCTGACATGACTTAACGACTGTTATCTTACAACCGAACAACCGTGACCGACGGCTTTACGTGCCCTACGAAGCACGGAGAAACTCAAAAATTTTTTGCCACTAGCGGTCACCCATCCAACTACCGACCGCGCCCGCTGTTGCTTAACTTTGTCGATCACTTAAAGTCGATATAAGCCGTCGGGCTATAAGCGTTTCAACATCCAATAATAATAATCCATGGTACAAATTGCCCAACTTAATTCAATAAAATTTTGCTAAACCAACCAATATTCATAGCCCTGAGCTCCTGTTCAATGGCTTTGGTCTTCCGCTGGCCCACACCGGGTGGCAGTTTCATACGCTGAGACCGTAACCATACGCCCGTACCGCGCGCCTCCGGGAACTTTATACCGGACCATTCTACCGTCTGTGAAATAAAATAATAAATAAACGCTACACACTCATAATCCCAAACTAGGATTCCCTGTGTAGTAGGTGCCATGGACAAATTGGACAACACATACAGATAAGAACCCAGACCGAGAACAGAAATTCAATCTCATTAAATTTCTGCCTCGCTGGGACTCTGACCTTTCGAACGACGGGCCAACATGGTAATGATCACGCCACGAGTGTCGTCAATCATCAACATTAAATAATGAAAATAAAAGTATAGTCACTGCATACACACAAGTAAAAAATAGAAATAAATATTTCCACTTACATATTTACGTATTTACATACTTACATAATTTCATATATGAGCTGTATAAAGTATATGTATGTGTATATGTGTATAAAGTAATAATTCTAATAAAAAATATTAAATGATCGGTCTCAAAACTGTAGGTATATGATTTCTTTGTGACTTTCTTGCTGCTACTTCCAAACACCGGAATAATATCAAACCATAAACATTATGTAAAAACTCACAACTGTCTCTACAGCTCGAACTGGCCTCTGCTGAGTTGTCAATTTCTTTTTATGCAGCTTCCTGTCATGTCTCCTGGCCATGCTAGAAGATGTGCTGGTTGGTGTGTTAGGCCCTTCGGTGTGAGGGTTCACTTGACTGCTAGAGGGACCGTTCCCGCTGTCAGCTCTTGAGATCAACTTCTGTAGATCTTGGGTCTTTCTCTCGCGTTCACGCTTCCTAGCTTCGATCTTCTTCAGTTCTGCTAGTAGAGTTTGTTCTTCTTCAATCTGAAAAATTATGTTTAGTTTCAGTTTGTCAGTTTACTTGGCATGGAGAATGCAAAGCTGTGTTCTGCATTGATAATAATATATACTTATTGCCAATTAATAGAAACTGATGTTTGGAAAGTTGCTAGGTATCTGAGGGTTTAAAACAAGACTTTAATGACATAATGTTCCTGGACATTAACACAATACCTTTCATGATTTTTTTAAGTATGCTTCACCATTTTACCAATACCAGTCATTGTAATCATTCATCTAATTCTTAACTGCACCCATAAAGTTCTTTACAAGTCCATTGAAAAAAAAAATCAAGTCCATTGATGAATGTTGAACTTGTTTTGTATAACTCAATTTATTGCTGACATGATCAAATTCATTAAGCCAACAAAATTCTAAATTCAAAATAATTTATTCATATAGGTATCACTGATACACTGATGCACGTAATTTTTTTGACTTTTCGGAAATGTGCTTTGTCATGGAGGAGAAGGAAAGCCTAAAGAAACTCCTTAGCACATCTTTTAAAAATAAAATTACATAGGTATTATATTATTACAAAAAAATATCACTAACTTGAACGGAACTGGTAGCAGAGCTGGTCATTTCCATGCGTCTTTGTCATTTAAGTAGTTATCTACAGTAAAGTAACAAACACTACATTATAAATTCGTTGTTAATATTTGTCCTAAAGAATTCACCTGTTCTTGAGTTCTGTCAAACAACCTCCGTAATTGTTCCTTTCGTTTCCTCTCATGTTCAGCATCATAGTGATATGTCCTCTTCTCTCCATTCACCAAAGTCACGGTGTTCGACCATGGATTTGTTTTAACCTGCAATAAAAATGTATTTTGATTTATTAGTTAGAATGATCATAGATAACACTATGGTTTAGTTTGCATCATGTTATACACTTGTTATACTATTACTAAATAAAAGTCAAATATCATAGATTATTAATAACATAACAGATTACATTAAATGTTATGATTGTATATATTAGGGTTGCCAACTTCAAATTTAAAAAAGTAGGATTTGAAGTTAAAGAAACCAGGACAATTCAGTTTTTAAAACAGGGCACAGTAATAGAGTTGCAATAGTTAAAATAATATCTAGTGAAAATAGGTGAAATGAAATTCAAGTAATTAAAATAATCATATTTTAGTGAGACCGCCCGTAATGTAAGAATTTTAAAAGAGTCGCGAGAATTTTAACATTTAAAAACCCAGGACGCTGCTGAAAAACTATTCAGAACGTATCAGGACCACTACAAAAACTAGGACATGTCCTGGGAAAACAAGACGGTTGGCAACTCTAATATATAATGTACAATGTAGAAATTATATTTTTTTGTAATTTTATTTTATTTTTTAATGATAATTATTTGCTCTTAATTGTATACAAACCAAGTATACAATTAATACAAACCATGTTATTACTTCTGTAAGAATGTTGAGAACTTTTACAAAATTAAATGAATATATTCTTACCTTACTCAGTATTGCACAAATATTGTAATATCTCTCCTTAAGATCTTCAACACTT
Organism: Thymelicus lineola; assembly: GCA_963932265.1. NCBI lineage: Eukaryota > Metazoa > Arthropoda > Insecta > Lepidoptera > Hesperiidae > Thymelicus > Thymelicus lineola. The sequence goes on along the minus strand of OZ010690.1, from coordinate 4,756,013 downwards.
CTATCTCTGAATGCTGCACGGTCCCATCTATCATGAATGACAATAAAGCGCAGATCAAAACGTTGGCAAAGATCCATTAGATGATCCGTTTCAGCCTGGCTCCAGTCTTCTGATTTCAAATACTGGTTGTACTCAGACTCTGAATATGATGGGATAGAGACTTGCTGCAAAAAAAAAAAACTGAGTATATTCTTTAAATAAAAAAATAAATAAACCCTATACACTCTTAAATCCACACTAGGATTCCCTGAGATGCGTTATGGGTACCATAGATAACACATGCCCAGATCGAGAACAAAAATTCAAACACTAACAAAAAATTTAACAGATTTGAACATTACAGTAAAATTATACCTTGTTGAACTGTGCAAATGGATATTCTTTCGTCTCATCTGAAGTCCGTTTCCAATGGTGGAAGACAGCATTGTCTTTGCGTGCAGGGTTGGTAAATGGTGCCCATATCCATTTTCTCGCTTTGCGCATACCCAGCTTCGCTTTTGTCTGCTTGTATGCATTGCCTGAAATTATTTTAAAGCTATTTATTGGTGTTCGGGTTAGTAAATTTTTGAGATCTACGATAACGTTAATTTTTTTTATTAAAATTTCTACTTGCATCAAATAATATTATGATATAGGTACCCATGAAAACCTGTCACTCCCAATAGGTGAGTGTTAGTTTTTACAGATTAATAACTATACCTGTAACTGTAGGCATAAGGGGTGGTAAATCCTTGTTATCATTGTACAACAGGGCGAAAACCTCCCTATGCATCCCCTCTGGTCTCCTAACAGCTTTTGCCGTAACATACTTCTTCTTGTTTTTATCTCCATGGATAATACTGTCCCTTGTTATCGTTGCTTCGGGCTGCTCAATATCCAAAATATCAAGAATATCCGCCATTGTTACACAGTAAGCAATAAATTGTAATGATTAAAACATCTAAAACATTTCTCGCAAAATTCTACAGAAACCAAGAAACAACAGACACAAACACAAAAATCAAAATGCGTTCGTTCGTCCCACAGAGTACTTAATCACTATGGTTCGTCCATTCATTTGACATAAATAAGTTGTCAAGTTTGGCAACTTTGACAACTTTGACATCAACTTGACACTGATAAACATGAGTCGGACAGCTGTCAATCTTACAGAAAAGTGATAGATTCAGTGTTGCCTAATTTTAGTAATATTAAGTGTTATTATTTTTTCTTATAATTACAGGCTTTAAATTTTTTTAGTATTTCATTTATTAGGAACGTAAAATTATTTGCATAGCGCCAGGTCATGCACATTATTCAGGGTTTCTTTTCAATTAATCACCTATAACTATGATGAAAATGAAATTGATATCTTCAGTATAATCGGGTCATACAATGGTTTATACAATATAATATAACATTATTACACCTTCCAGTGATCTAAAGATTTCTATCCACCTTGAGAACAAGCCAACTTTTACTGTCCTTAGTGTAACCTGCTGAACAATGCTCCCTCGACGCCAGGAGGGCTGTTGCAGATTTTTTTTAAATAGCCGACAAACGAGCTGCTATGTGGCTATCATCGTCCATGGACATCATCGGCACCAAACGCATCACAGATGCGCTGCCGGCCAAGAAGGAGTGAGGAAAACGAAAAAAAAGGCTACTGGGCTTCTGTAGGTACCAGCTTTACCTACATTTATGATAGGTCTTGTCTTAAGCCGCTTTACTCGCATGTCTAACTTTAGGCATAATGATAAATCGTGTGTTCAACAACCATTTTTTATTACAGAAGTAACAAGTCTTGTTTGTTTGACAATAATTAATAAAAAAAATATTAGCTGCCAGTAATTCGATTGAGGATTCTTCTCATTGCAACAGGGCTTTCGAGGGGTACCTGAAATACAAAATTCACTAAATTTGCAATTTATTCCAAAATTATCATCAATAAAAATAAATTTGTTGTTTTTTTACTATATTAATCATTTTTAGTTGCACTTTTTGCAATAATACACCTTTTATAAATTATAAAAACACGGAGTCGATCTTTGTGTGTGCATTGTGTCTGATTGTGTGCATATTGCAGTGCCCTCAGTATTATATAAAACTACGAGTAACCGCCCTCGCTTTGCTTCTGTTTTCTTTGTTTTTTACACCTTGGGTTACATTATTGGAGTTTTATTAAGGATCCCTAATTTTTTTGAAAATGTAATATAGCCTATGTTACTCGGGGATAGTGTAGCTTTCCAACAGTGTAAGAATTTTTCAAATCGGTTCAGTAGTTTCGGAGCCTATTCAATGCAAACAATCAAATCTTTCCTCTTTATTATAGACTAGGAAATCGCCCTCGCTTCGCTTCGGGAAAAATAGTAAAAAAAAATATAATATAGCCTATGTCATGTCACCCGGGGATAGTGTAGCTTCCCAACAGTGAAAGAATTTTTCAAATCGGTTCGGTAGTTTCGGAGCCTATTCAATGCAAACAATCAAATCTTTCCTCTTTATAATATTAGTATAGATTATAATTATAATCTATTATATATATAAAAAAGGACGTGTGTGTCCCTATATTTCACTTTGCAGCCAATACTGCACGTTGCAAGCGCATAGTGTGTATATGTCGCAATAAGTACGAGGCTCAAATCTCAGATAAGGGTGGTTGCGAGTTGATACCTATTAGGGTGTAGAAGATACGGGGTTGAAACGTGTTGAAGTGAAGCGCCTACTTTTTCGTGGGAGCAATGTTTTGTACAGCCGCGCATTGCTGGTACATGACTAGGAAGCTATCCACGCAAAATTATTTGTTATCTGTCGACTGTCGCTTGAATGCATTCATCCTCTCTGTACTTTTTTTACAATAATAAAATGTGTGCTCTCGAAAAAGTTTTAATTATTCGCTGCAACAACCAGTTATTCCTCTAAAGAATTAACAGCGTGTGATTTCTAGAAATGTGTGATTATCATTAATATAAAAACATTTTAACTGTTCTAGATTTTAGAATGACCTAGAAATTTCTTAAATGATCTAGATTGTATGCCAATTTTCTGATCAATATAAAATGTTCTAGAAATTCCTCCAATAATCTAGAAAACTCCAAAAGTAGGTAATGGAACTTATTACGCATTTTCGTCATTTTTTAAGTTAAAAACATGAACATTTATTTATTAGGTCCAGATTAGAAACAAAATTTGGAAGTATTAAGTTTTTTTGGAATTTCATCCCTTAAAGTTTTGAAGTTAAGAGGTCTTTTTAAAGTGAAACTTTTATTACATCGTCTCAAACTTTTTGGTATGTGTGTCGCATGTCGCGTGACGGTCGGTTCTTAACTTATCGGTTCTAGGTAACGAAAGTACTTAGGATGACCTAGCTTTCAACATATCTGATTGAGTACGGGTGCTACTACATGATACATTCTGAAGGTCTGATGATGACCAGGTATGTACTTATCGGTTCTCAGTAACGGAAGTACTTAGGATAACCTAGCTTTCAACATTTATCTGATTGAGTACGGGTGCTACTACATGATACATTCTGAAGGTCTGATGATGACCAGGTATATACTTATCGGTTCTCAGTAACGTAAGTACTTAGGATGACCTAGCTTTCAACATTTATGTGATTGAGTACGGGTGCTACTACATGATACATTCTGAAGGTCTGATGATGACCAGGTATGTACTTATCGGTTCTCAGTAACGGAAGTACTTAGGATGAGCTAGCTTTCAACATTTATCTGATTGAGTACGGGTGCTACTACATGATACATTCTGAAGGTCTGATGATGACCAGGTATATACTTATCAGTTCTCAGTAACGGAAGTACTTAGGATGACCTAGCTTTCAACATTTATCTGATTGAGTACGGGTGCTACTACATGATACATTCTGAAGGTCTGATGATGACCAGGTATATACTTATCGGTTCTCAGTAACGGAAGTACTTAGGATGACCTAGCTTTCAACATTTATCTGATTGAGTACGGGTGCTACTACATTATACATTCTGAAGGTCTGATGATGACCAGGTATGTACTTATCGGTTCTCAGTAACGGAAGTACTTAGGATGACCTAGCTTTCAACATTTATCTGATTGAGTACGGGTGCTACTACATGATACATTCTGAAGGTCTGATGATGACCAGGTATGTACTTATCGGTTCTCAGTAACGGAAGTACTTAGGATGACCTAGCTTTCAACATTTATCTGATTGAGTACGGGTGCTACTACATGATACATTCTGAAGGTCTGATGATGACCAGGTACCATACTTATCGGTTCTCAGTAACGAAAGTACTTAGGATGACCTAGCTTTCAACATTTATCTGATTGAGTACGGGTGCTACTACATGATACATTCTGAATGTCTGATGATGCCCAGGTATATACTTATGTTGCTATTTCTTGCTTTTGATAAACAACGACACAGTTAATCAGTCCGAAAAACTGATCAACGAGGATGATGCCATTTTAATACCCTAAATCGAATATTTATCCAAAAATTTTTAGTTAAATGTCTACAATACGAAAAAAAGTTTCACTTATACCGTGGTTTCATAAAACCACACAATCTTTTTTTTGTGTTAGCTAAAAAATTATAGTAATTTATAGCTTTCACAAAAAAAAGAAACGTATACTTATGTACGCGCTTGAGAAGTTATAGGTACTTCTTTGGCATCATTAAATAAATATTTAACACTAGCTGTCTTGGCGAACTCAGTATCGCCTAATAATCAGTGAATGTACTTTGTTGGTACTTTTAACTTATAGTTTTAGGTTTAGGTTTTTTAGGGGAGCGGAGTGGGAGGGGAGGGGTAGCGTGAGGGGTAGGGGGAGGGGAGTGGAGAGGAGGGGGAGGGTGAAGGTGAAGGGGAGGGGAGGGGAGGAGCGGAGGGAAGGGATAGCGTGAGGGGGGAGGGCTAATGGAGGGGAGGGGGAGGGGGAGGGCTAACGGAGGGGTGGGAGGGGGAGAGGAGTGGAAGGGATGGGGGAGTGGAGTGGAGGGGAGGGCTAATGGAGGAGAGGGGAAGGGAAGGGGAGGGGGAGGGAGAGGGACCGCGAGCGGGAGAGGGGGAGGGCACTTTAATAACGTGCTAGAGCACCAACAAAATTTTGTTTTAATTTGTTTGTCTGTCTATCTGTTTCTCTGATATCGGCATCACATGAAAACCTTTAAACTGATTTCGACGGAAATTAGTTAAGTTGTTCCTTATACTTTGGGTCATATTTTAGAAACCTTTCTTCCCGAAAAAAATAAAAGTTTTCCCCGGAAACAAGATGAAACTTTGTATGGAAAATTATTAATTATTATTTAATTAATATTTCCTTTAAATTTGCAGAAAACGTTCCTCTTTAATTGAAGGAAATCATTTTTCGAGTTTTTTGAAATTTTTCATGAAAAAGAAAAAACAAATTATATAATATTAATGTTGTATTTTTTTCAAAACCCGCTCCCGCCCGGAGGAATGATTTGTTATTGTATCGTAGGTTTCAGTATATAAATTCCTAAATATAAGTAGTTCAATATAAATTAACCTGTTTTTAAATTTTCTTCTGTAAGGGGTACAAATATGATTAGCTTAATTTCCGCGTGCGAAGCTGCGGGCAACACAGCTAGTTATAATATATTCAACAAGGAGTTGTTAAATTATTTAATTTTATTTATTTTGATGTGGTATTTTTTCGTCATTTCTTCTCCTCGAGGGCAAAACACCTTTCCGAAATAGTGGTAGATTTAAAAAAAGTGACGTGCTTATATATATCAGTATTTATTTATATAGGTCAGTATAAATAAATAATAGCGGGCAACCGCTGGATTCAGAAGGCTCAGGACCGGTCAGAGTGGCGCATGTTAGGAGAGGCATATGTCCAGCAGTGGACCTCCAAGGGCTGATGGATAGGTAGATGGATAAATAATACTGACTTCAGATACCTACCGCTTGTCCTGCAGCGTTCATCCAGTAGAAAGTCAGTCGCCGAGTTTCCCTGAAGTACCCTTCAACGAGGGAGTTTATGATGAGCGTATTTCTTCGTGCGTTAAGAAATTGTTGTTGGCCAGCCCACGTGAGGTTGTGGACCCATTCGAGTTGACCTTGAAACACAAAAGTTGAAATTTAAAGTTATTAAAATACCTAATATTATTATGGTAACAAAAATCATAAGAGCACATAGATAAAATTAACTTAGCCCTTAGGTAAGTTATTAATTATGATTTTATTTCGAAATAGCAAGTTATATGTACCTAGTTAATAAACTGAATAAGTATAATTAGATACAACCATTTTAGGTAGGTACCTACCTACCTAGTTTTAATCAAAGTGATCATTTTAATTTTATAACGGCTTTTTGAAATTTACCTGGAGTATTGGACACCGCATCCAAATTTCCATTATAAAAAGTAACAGGAATATCAGTTTGTTGTAGAAGTCTCTCCACTAGAAAGAAAAAAGATTATTATTAAAGGAAACCTTTAAAATCTTCGTAATAAACTAGATGCAACTGTATTATTTACATACATTGTTATGTAATAGACAATAATATTACAATTTTGTAACACACAAATTAAACCCTCTCATTTGATACCCCACTCGGGTACGTTCACTGAATTCAGTAAATTCATCCCCTTCCCC